>JAPYZL010054100.1:0-24225 GCA_030522825.1 Platygaster orseoliae | reverse complement strand
TAAAAAGGTTTTTTTTTAAATAAATTTATTCATGACAAATATTTGTAATGAATTTTTTGTTGAATTTGTCCGGATTTTGGTGGCGCACCCTGTAGTTGGGTCAACTGCAGCAACTCCAGCTCTCCGTGGATAGTTAGAATGGCTGCCCTCCATTTCCCTCAGTGTGGATTTATGTAACTTAAGAATTTAAAAAACCTGTTTTTTAAAGAAAAACCAGTGTATTTATATAGACAAGTTTTTATTTTCATTTGATATTGACAGTTGTTGTTTATAGAAGCTCATGTCGAAAAAATAATGACCATAGATTGCTAATTAAATATTAAGTATGGAAACATGCACAGCAAAAAATAACAACAGTGGTTACTGATGGTACAATTGCTGCGTTTATTCTCAGCTGATGTTTGTTGTCATTCAATATCCCTTGTAGATTCGTAAGTGCAAGTTAATTAATACTCGTTTTTTATGCATGCAAGAAATGAAGATAATAGTATATTACATAACTAGGACGACAAAATTATTTTTCACGAGTGTGAGGGTTGTAGTCCCCTACTTCGCCTCGGACCATAATCACACAAGTGGGAAAATGATTGTACGTCTGAGTAAGTACGGTATTTTACAGTACGAGTACGGTAATAGCGTTTTTGTACCGTGAAACGATACGATAATGACGCTATAACTGTACTAGTACTGTAAAATGTAATGACATTAGTGAAATTTGTAATAAGATCATCATTAAATGACAATTTCTGACTCAATTGCAGTGAAAATGATTCTAATATATAAGCTCATAAAATTCTTTATGAAATAATCGGTTTGCGAAAGAACATTTAATGAAACTTCATGAAACAGTCTATACCTTGTAGAATCATTTTATAGAATTTTCATAAATATTTCTTCAACTCTGGCAAAGTTTAATATACGCACTATGTTCCGAGGAAAACGGCTTAGCAGCTAACTCCTTTAGGCTCATTCTCTAATGACCTTGGTTTCTTAATTAGCCTAAATGAAATAGCTTCTAGGTCCGTTTCTTCGGAACACGCCACATATGTTTTTATAAAAATGTCAAAAATATATATTAAACTTCACGGGACTGTATGAAAATTTTATAAAGTGAATCTAGTAAGCACAAACTGCTTTGTACAAATTTCATGGAACGTCTGTTGAAAAGTCGACAGTTTAATAAGGAATTTGGTGACTATATCAAGGACTCTGTGAAGATTTCATGAAAGTTGGAATTACAAGAGTAGTCATTATCATGATTGTTTTGATTTAATTTATGACTCTAAAATTAATCAAAATTATGTAAAATATCAAATAAATGGCGAGTTGATATTTATATTTCTATTTCCAACTTAACTCATATACATTTGAAGAAAAAATTTTATGAGCATGATCTTAAAAAGCGGAGATCAGGATCCAAAAACGACCCGTGCAACGGTCACCGATTAATACCAAGTGAACGCCACTCTGAAACACCGGCGCTTGTAAAACGAAGAATAGCGTGTGAAAGAAGGGAGAAAAACTTTATAACTTAACTGTATAATCTAATATTTATATCAGACGGTTGACACTTCTTGCGGGTTCTTGGTCGCATTTTTGTCACGACTAACACATAGCTGTGGTGATACTCCCTCCCTGCCGCCCCGACTCCTCGCCTACAAAGCAGAGAGAAAGTGTCGACAAGGGGTACTAAGGGAGAGGTGGGAGCGGTGAGAGAAAATATCACCACGCGAATGTGCGTGCGTAAGTTGTAACACAATTGCGACCAAAACTTTCTATAGGCCAGCATAGGAAGTGTCACCCCCCTGATTTAGATATCCTAATAGAAAAATTTACCGAAGCGTGTTGAGGGAAGGTAGTAGTGTAGGGGTTGGCCTGTTGGGGTATTTGCTGGGCCCCGACGGGCATTTGCGTGGCCGCGGCGTTGGGGTAGCGAGTATACGGTTGCTGGTAGGCCGCAGCTGCGGCCGCTGCAGCAGCCGCGTGCGAGGGGGCAGCGCCCCAAGCGGCGCCGCTTGCGCGGTACTGTACGGGGTTGCCGCCGCGCGGACCACCGCCCGTGCCGCCCTTCAGACCGTGACCGCCGACGCTAACGCTAACGCCTGAGACACCTCCAGCGTTCGGACCCACACCAACGTTACCGCCACCACCGCCTCCGCCTGCGCCTGCACCACCGCCCACGGAACCGCCACCACCACCGGCGTTGCCGTTGTTTGCGCCCGTGTACGTCGGTCGAGGTCCATTTGTACCCTGCAACGAGCCATCCACACTCCGAATTAATAAAGTTGCTAAGCGTAAGGAGCTGTCCGTTAAAAGGAGAAAGCTCCACCAATTTTTTAAAAATAAAAACATAGTAATTTCAAGTTTTCTGAACCAATTCGCAATATTTTTTGAAAACTTTTTAGACATTTCTTGAACGTAAGCAATGTGCATCAAGTTAGCAGTGTAATTAACGAAAATCAATAGGCGACTTAGTTCATAATTTGCCGCTAATTAGTTGTAGAAAACTAATTTTGGAGCTCTTATTTTTTTTTAAATTACAGTCTATTCTGCTAACTTGACATTAACTTAGCAGACAAAAGTTTAAAAAATAGGTTGATTTAATAATTCATAGGTGCTGCAGAATCCCTGATTTAGTCGCTAATTAGTTGTGAAAGAATTAATTTTGTCGCCTTTTTTTAATACGGCGTTTTCTGCTAACTTCATGTAAACTTAGCAACGCATGCGGGCTCAAACGTCGACTTGAATACAAAATAAGCTTGTGCTTAATTTGCTGCTAATAATTCGCTAATTAGTTGTGAAAGAACTTATTTTGTCGCTCCCATATTTTAAAAGTTACAGAACATTCAGCTAACTTGATACTAACTTAGCAGAAAAAAGTTTAAAAAATGGTTGTAATGAAATGATGGCGGATGCTGAAGAAACCTGGAATTAGTCGCTGATTAGTTGCGAAAAAACTAAATTTGTCGCTTAGTTTTTTTTCTTGAAATATGGTATTTTCGCTTACACCATACGAACTTTGGCAATGCAGAGGCTCAAAAGTCGACTTGGATACAAAATGAGCTTGTGCTAAATTTGCCACTAATTATTCGCTAATTAGTTGTAAAAAAACTAATTTTGTCGCTCTTGTTTTTGAAAAATTACAGCCTATTCTGCTAACTAGACATTTTCTACTAACTTTGTATGAACTAACAGCGCCGAAGCTAACATGATGACTTGAATGCAAAATAAGCATGCGCTATATGCGCCGCTTTTTTTTCGCTAATAAGTTGTGAAACAACTCATTCCGTTGCTTTTATTCATTCAAAAAGCTCGCTCTCCTTACTTTAAGTTATTTATTTCTATCGATTCGAAGAGAAAGTATACATTATGTTTATAAAAGCCAAACATTCACGAAAAGTTACAGATCGTTAAAATATTTATTTCTAAATAGTCCTGAAATATGTAGATGATAAATATTCAGTATTCACGTAAATATTTTGGTTACTCATGAAATAAGAAGATTTTTCAGAAGAAAGAAATTGCGGAAAAAGCGTTGTAACATTTGAGCAGCTTAACTCTTTAGTTGACTTTTTCTCTGAAAAAAAAAAAAATTGAACGATTCAAACTATATTGATGAAAATGTACAGATTTTATCAACAGTGAACATTGATGCCGAAAAAATGTTTTCAAAATTCCAGTCAAAAACGTTACATTATAGCAAACATCAGAAAATCTATAAACTTCTTCAATGCCTGTAAAATTCTTTTAGAACCTTTCAATTTTACAAATTTGACATGAAATTTAATTCAAAAATGCTATTTGGAATTGACAACGAAATTTCATTGGATTGTTCGTGGACATTTAGCACAATAACTGGACTCGGATTATGTTACTACAGTTCAAGAAAAATGCACGGAAGAACATGGTAAAATATTCAACGCAATTGCGAACGAAGTCGCCGAAAAATGTTTAATGTAGCCATGTCTTCAAATAAATAAATTTTTGCGGAATTACTTTCCCAGAGTCACAAATACCATGGAAATGGCACCATCATTGAAAAAAAGTTATAAAACAAAAATTCGGAGATAGCGCTTTCGCCTAAAAATTGAAGACTATAAAAATCAGTAATTGACTTTCGATATGTAGCATGTTTCTAAAATTTTTTATACTTGTAAATAAAGAGAACATTTCTTTTAATAAATCTCTTAATTGAAACCTTTACTGCTGTTCACTACCTTTTGTCAATTATTTTCATTTGCATTTACTGGCGCGTAATACATTCTAAACAGCATTCCTTCATTTCGCAATCCGGTCAGATTGCGACCGTCGCATTGCCAAGGGTCGTAAAACGACAACAGGGAAGATATACTTGAAACATCATTCGCGCGTTCTTTCTAACACGCGCTTCTATATGACGTGCGAGTGAGACACCAAGTGCAGCTGGCGCGTTTTGATAAGTTTTGCGAGCATGAATCGAGCCGCCATTTTTGTTCAAGAATAATCATAATAGTATGCACGTGTAATAGCGAGCTGAGCGAGCCAGCTCAGCAGGACCTCGGCTGACTTCGGGAAGTCCCGGGCGTCTCGGGCAATAACTTCGAGCACAGCATCAGTTGACATCATTGCCTGTCAATGCTAATGAGTGAGTTAGGGCCTCCACACAAGAACTCGACCAAGTCAAAGTCGAATGGTCGAATTCATGTATTATTATATCTATATATACGATATATAGTATAGATATAGTAATATATGAATTCGACCATTCGACTTCGACCTGGTCGAGCTCTTGTGAGTATGCCATTAGTGTGTGTTATAGCGTTTTCGATTGACTGCTCTCGGAGTGCTCCGTGAGCAGTCAATCGAAAACGCCATTAGTATGAGTCAGTGACTATGAGTGTCCGAAAAATATGAAAATCATGCGAACGGCTGGTTATCGTCGTAGTCAGCGTTCGTCATTTTTCAAAAGATTCGAAATCATGAATTCGTAGTTTTTAATTATATTTTTAACGGAATAATGGAATTAAACAACGTATCATAATAAATTAGTACATGGAGTGTGAAGTGCAAAACAAAGTGATATGTTAAAATTTGGCGTTTTCGAGTGACACAATCTAGATCGGATCTGGAGCAGATTTGTCTGCTGATACGTGTTCAACTCTGCTCATTTATGCCTATCTGGAGCAGATTTGTCTGCTGATACGTGTTCAACTCTGCTCATTTATGCCTAGAAATTGCTCGAGATCTGCTCCGGATTGGGTCACTCGAAAACGCCAATTGTCACAACCCACCAGAAAATGTCTAAATTTTTGATGGTTTTTAAATGACATGCTTGTTAGGCAACGTGACTTTAGAAAAAATTAAATCAAGTGTATGAAATTTCAACATTGATTAATTGAAATACGTCAATTATAATTTTTAATAAATATAGTATCAAAATTGACGCCAGTCATAAATTCATGTATGATAGAAATTAATTACCATGTTTTAACAATTATTTGTTTAACGGCTTCCAGTCAGGTAAGGTTGATAACTTAATACAAAAAAATATTTTCCTGCTTTAATATTATTTTATCCGATTCGCGTCGAAATGTCGATAATTTTGATTCATTATGAACTGTCATAATTCATGTCGATTTTAATGAGATTTACCAATAACATTCAAAACCATAAATTTTTCTGATATTGAAATATCTATTTTTCATGATTTCCATACAATCAATCTAATTTACATTATGTTAAATAATAATAAGTAAAATAAATAAACCCACTACCAAAATCCCTACACAAAATGGAGTTTTAATGAAAATCGAATTCCATTGTTGTAATTTACCTTTTTTAATCAAAATTTTGAAAATTACGGTGTGAAGTTATTAAAATCTTTTCTTTATTAATACCCAAATCGAATTGAAATTTAACACGAGCAGTTGCAAATACATAGAAAATGTGATAAATTTTTGATTTTCCGCATTTTTATTTATTGAATAAAAGACTGAAAAGGTTTTAAAGTTTGTTTACTAAGTTTCTTTTATCTTACCGTTTATAACGTTTCAAACGTCACTTGGAATGCTTTTCAAATGTTTATTTGATTTAAAAATATGTATTTGAAAATATGAAACTAAATAATCAAAGTTGTGTATGCCCTATTGAGTATTGATTCTGAATTCAACATGTAAATATGAAAAATTTATGAATTTCTAAACTCAACATACATATTTTCAATAACTGACAGTATAATAAGTTAGAGGCTGTCTAGAGATTGTATTTCAATTTACAATTAACGCAAAACTTTCCATTGTAATAGGTTCTGAATCGATGATGTTATATTAAAATCAAGTATACGGAATTTTGTCGGAAAGTAATTCAGTCACAACAACTTTTTAATTTTAAATTGTCAGAAAGGCTGATAGAAGTTCTTCTCAACTTTTTAAAAAAACTTCATTTAACATGTTCAACATTGGGAATTCCCAGCATCATGAAGATTAATAGTTGAAATGTTATATAATATTGTGATACAAAAAACACGACGATTGGAGTATTTGAGAAATGAAATATATATATATATTGTAATATTCTTATGAATTTTTTCAATATCAATATAATTTTTATATAACTACATATGCACTTACATATAGTTTACAAAAATAAGATTTTTCGGATGAATTAATTTAAGTCAGACAAAACAAAAATTAGACGTCTTCCGTTCTGAATCCAAAAAATTACAAACTTTTAATCAAAAATGTTTTTTAACTGGATGAAAAATTTGGAAAATATCATTTTTCAATGGAAATAAATTTTTATCGTCAACGTGAAAAAAAGGCAATTGAAAAACTATTGGAATCTAATAATTGTAAAATAAAAATTGCAATTACGAAACTAACGCTGTAATACAAAAATACGACGAATATTACAGTGTTTGGCAAATGAAAAAACAAAATATAAATTCTTATTTTCTTTTACATTTTTTCAATAACAATATAATTTTCATATCATTACATACATTCTCACGTATGGTTTACAAAAATAAGTTTCTTTTTAAATTAATTATATTCAGCCAGATAAAGCGTTCAAATACAAAAATCAGAAATCTTCCGTTTTTAATCCAAAGAATACTAAACTTAAAATTATACACATTTTTTAACTGGTTGCAAAATTTGGAAATTTTCAATTTTCAATGGAAACAAATTTTTATCGTCAACGTGAGAAATAAAAAAATCAGGACAAAGGAAAAAAAGTAATCAAAAAATTATTGAAAGTCAATAACTGTAAAATAAAAATTGCAATTAGTAAATCAGCGCTGTAATACAAAAAACACGACAAATATTGGAGTGTTTGACAAATGAAAAACAAAATTTTAATTGTAAAATTCTTTAAAAATTTTTTCAATATCAGTACATATAATATCTATACAATTACATACGTTCTTACATATATGGTATACAGATATCAGTATTTTAAAATGAATTAATTTAAGGCAAAATTAGAAATCTCCCGTTTTGAATCTTAAAAATTTAAAACTATAAATTGTAAATATTTTTCAACAGAAGGAAAATTTGGAAAATTTCAATTTCAATGAAAACAATTTTTCGTCGTCAACGTGAAAAAAAACTTGAATAATTATTGAAATTTAATAATTGTAAAATAAAAATTTCAATTATCAAATTAACGTTGTAATACATAAAACACGACCATTGGAGTGTTTAACAAATGAAAAAACAAATATAAATTGTAATAATTTTCAAAATGAATATAATTAGCTCGTGGCGCCTAGGTACTTTTCTTTGAAAGACAGACGTAATAACGGATAACATTAAAAATACTTTCGCTTTCAAATTTTTCGTAATAACACAAACAAAAGTATCTAAACGTCAACCATAGTCAAAATAGGTTTCATTCTGATCTTGATGAAATAGTTCCCTACGAATAAAAAAATATATGAATCTCTGCCCCCCCCCCCCCCAAATGTTATATTAAAAATGTGAAGGCAGCCGTCGCATCGTGGGTAATTCTCGCTCAATACTAAACAATGCGTTATAAAGAATATTGCAACAGTAGATTAAAAAAAAGGGATTTCAAAGAGAGCGACGCATTTCGTTGAAATAAATGACATTCAAAAAAGATTTTAAAATATCCGAGTGCCTTGAAAAACGCTCGAAGGCCCGCTTCGATGTGATACTGATAGTTACAAAGCCTTGAGAGTCAGACACATTTTCTCTGTTTTTGTTGCTGTTGATAGCTTATCATAGAGTATAATAGTGGAGTTTCAATAGTTTCAACTTTGGAGAGAATCAGATTGAATACAAGTCTCAATTTCACAACGCACTTAGAGCATGAAAATGAAATACAATCGGTAGAAAAATTATTCAATGTATAGTTTGAATCTGATTCCATCGAAGCGGTCCGTCGAGCGTTTTTCAAGGCACTCTCGTGTATTTTAAAATCTTCTTTCAATGTCATTTACTTCAATAAAAAGCGACGCTCTCTTTGATATTACTTTTTTTTAATCTACTGTTGCAATGTTTTTTATAACTTACTGTTTAGTGTTATGTGAGAATTACCCACGATGCGACGGCTGCCTTCACATTTTTAATGTAATATAGGGGGTGGGGGTTCAAATTTTTCGAAAAGCGCGCGCTCATCGTGGACACGCACACACTCCCACACGTTCTACCCACTAAGCTCCCCCACCACCATCGAATTGTAGCCGCCTCAGAACAATAGATTGATACCCCTCTGGTTCAACTTTATCACTATTTCCGTGTATGTGCTCTTGTAGACAACACCATTAATTTGACGTAATGATATCAATCACAAATTAAAAATAGACTCCAATGCAAAAAAAAAGTGTCAAAACGACACCCTTAAAGTTGAATTGTTCTAGTCAAGGAAAAAAAGGATGAAAAATAGAACGTAAACCGGGGCTTTCTCGATTCTGACAGCACGCGTAAAAGAGCGATTGATTCACCGCGGGAAATGCTCTTTTTGCTCTTGACCTTTCTCCATTTCGATATTCAAGAACGTGAGTTCCGCGATCGGGCTTCTTGCGTGCGCGAGAGAGAAAAAAAGACAGAGAATATTAATCACGTTTTCGTAACATGATCACTGTGAGTTCGGCAATTTTTCGTAAGTTCAGGATTGTCATTGGAAACAATTTTCCTGTTTCTTTATTTGAAAAAATGTATTTTTAGGAGAACTATACACCGGCTTCATCGAAATGCCCGAATAAAACTTGTATTATAATTCAAAATAAATGATTTTCAAAAGTACTTTTTTATACTGTTATCGTACCACTCACATTTTTTTTGATACAATATTTGTAGAAGTTTCAGTAAATCGAAACGAATTTCGCTTACATTTCGGCATTGACAATGAAGATAAAAATAATAAAGAAATTGATAGATAACATAAATAAATAAATGAAATCATATATGAATATTCCATTAAGATATATTTAAAAATGAAATTCAAAATTATGAAGAAAAAAAAAAAATTATTATCAGATTTTTCTTGTAACTCTCATATTTCTTTTTATAAATATTTGTAGAAGCTTCAAAAAATCGGAATGATTTTGTTTACACTTTGAGGGTGCAATGAATACGAATAATTGCAATAAATCAATTGAAATACATAAAAAGAACATACAAAGGCAAAAATAGTAATAAATAATGTTTACAATAAATAAAAAATGATAGTTTTCATTTTGAAAAATGACTTGTTAGACGTTTTACTCAACCGCTTATATATCTTTTGATTCTACCTGTATAAGTATCTGAAAAATGAAACGACTTTTGCTTGCACCGTGGCATTTGTAATAAAAAAAATAGCATACGAGTGTTCTATTAAAAAAAAAAACAAACAATAATAATGCATTGCTTTTAAACGTTAAGATACCTAAATTCATAACTTTTATTTTTTTGGTTTTCTGTATCGAAATTGAGGCCACTATACTTTATGCTACACAGTTAATATTACAAGACTGTTCTAATTTTGATGTACTGGAAACAACAAAAAGTTCCAAAAACTGGAAACAAGTTTCGAAATAAAAATGAAATTTCTTTCTTACCTACACATCATCAATCAACAACGAAGTTCATTAAAATTTCCTCCTAAACGTTTTTCTTTAGTTCCTCTAGAACGATCCGAACATAAATATTGGGTACCAATTCTCAAGTAAGATAGGTAAACTCATTCTATGTTATCAATAATCTCAGTTGATATAATTTGAATAAATTCAAGAAAAAAAAAACTCGAAAAAGAATGTCAAACTCAACTGATATTATTATACAGAAATTCCAGTTTTTCTTTCAGCCTCATAATAATAATATCCACCTTCGCCGATTAAATATTTAAAATTCCGTTCGCATTCTAACATGGAAATTCCATCTCGAATTGTAATGTGCTTACTGTAAATTCCTTGCTTATAATTTTTTGCTAGTCGCGACAAATTTCGTTACGAGAACCAATCGCAATTCAATGAAGAAATCGAGTTTCATCATCAAAGTCGCGATGCGATTGACAGGCGTTGCGTAATCCCCGAGAGATAAGGCATTGCAAAAAAGTTATTCATGTATATACACGTAAAGATTCCGTTGATTTTAATATGAGTTGTGAATGTGTGCGGCGTTAACACTCGCGCGCTAGCGAAATGGAAGCAACGTGTAAACTGGGTATCGTGATACCGACCGGATGCTACTTCCTGCTTACAGAATTTCTACCTACCGTTCTAACGCTCTTCGTACATACACCGATTATATCTTTTTACTTAACGCTCACAAAACCGGCCGAAAGAAAAAGGAATCGTTTCTATTGCGTCGCTAAGTTTCGAACTGGACATTGAACTTGCGCGTACCATTGAACCAGAAACTGAAGAATTAAATGAATTTGAAATAAGTATGATTTTCAACAATCGTTGTGATGGATATATCTACGTAAAACAAAGTTAGACAGCGATATTTTTCAAGAAACTTTTCTTAGCTATGGATTTTTCAAAATAATATACACTCTTTGTCAGCACTTGAAAAATAAACTGTGTTTTTTATTACAATAGGAATTACCAAGATGCTCCTTTCAATGAAAAAAATTGATTTTTCGTAAAATGGATAAGCAGTTTTCCAAAGAACGCATTTCACGAAATCCAAGTATCTATACTTTTTCAATCCTATATGATGAAATGAGTCAACAGTTTTCATGTTTTTTTCGAAATTTTTATTAGTTTTTTAGACTCAAAGATTTTTATACTTTTCAGCAAGAATTTTGTAGCAGGCACGTAGAAAATATTGCTTTGCAAAATTATTATCATAATCATTTTTGATGCTAAATACCTAAGAAATATATTATGTGAATTGTTACTTCAAACTGATTTAATACTACCATTATTAGCAATAATCTAAAAAATATATAAACTACTGCTCAACAACAATTATTCCCATGCTTTCATAATTTTTTCTTTTTTCAGTTTTAGTTTAGTCTCGAAATCAGTATTGCATTTAAAACTCTTGTGGATTAAAAAAGGTTTTTGCTGTAAAAATGGAATACATAGGTACTTTACATACAAAACTTACAAAAAAGTATGAACTATATTTTCGTTAATTATCCTTTACGTTCACGATTATTTTTTAAAAGATATCTTAAATCGAATTTAATTTTGTTTCAGAAAATTGGGATTAAAGTAATAAAAATGCGTAAGTAAAAATCGCAACATTTTTAGCGATATCCATTAAACCTAAGTCGACAGAGGTCATTCAAGACGACGTTTACAAACTTCTAAAAATAAAATGACATTACGTGTAAAGATAACGTCATGATACTGTTAAGAGGCGTGTAAAGCGAGAGAGTAATGGACTGTGAGAGAGATGGGAGGGAGAGAAAAGTTTATCCTTCGAAAAAAATGTACATTATTCTTATTATAATTATTATGTTACTATTATTATACAGGGTGTCCGGAAGTCACTGTATCAACTGAAAACCATGAGTTCCTCATGAAATTCTAAGACAATTTTTCTTTCGCCATTTTTCATAAAACTCAAAATCAAAAAATATATTCGAGTTTAAAATTTAACCAATAAACACGCTCCTACGAGGATTGCGGATAGAAACCACGTACCAAAATTTACTGACAATTTCTCCATGTTTTTCTGAGTCGACAAGTCCTTTGTCATTCTCCACAAAGTTTAAAATCAGAAAACATATTACCGTTTAAAATGTAACGAATCTAACTGGTTAAAACTTTCAACTTGAACATATTTTTTGATTTTGAGTTTTTAGAAAAGTGTCAAATGACTTTTCGACTTAAAAAAATATGGAAAAAATTGAGAAAAACTGTGGTCAGTGGTTTTTATCCCCGCTCCTCGTAGGAACGGTTTTATAGGTTTAATTTCTAACTCAAATATCTTTTTCATTTTTGAGTTTTTTGAAAAATGGAAGAAAAACAATTGTCTTATAATTTCATGATAAATCTAAGGTTTTCGGTTGATACGGCGACTTCTAGAAACCCTGTATAATAACTCATAATATGATGATGATAATATTTTATTATAACAATGAGTTATAATATATTTTTATGAAATTTGGTAAGTATCAAAGGTTACATACTATGATTGAGATTTTGAAGTTTGAAAAATTAGGAAATCATTAAATATCTCATTGGTCTTCAACAGTTCTAATTGTATTTTAAAAATTGATAAAATTTAAGCAAATGACCTAACATGACACGGTTGTCCTTATCATTTTTCTTATCAATATAGGAAGAAAACATGTTTTTTTACATGTTTCTAACGTTTGAAAAACTTTAAATTTATCATCGAATTTCTAAAAAATCTTAACGAGCCAGATAAAGTAATTTTATCTCGAATGATGGTTTGGATTCAGAAAAAATGCAGTATTGTTCATTATTTTCACTGAAAGCATCAAAGTGTTTACATTACTAGTACAATTATAGCGTCAAAATCGTACTGTTTTACGGCACGGAAACGCCATCACCGTACTCGTACCGTAAAATATCGTATATTACTCGGATGTAAAATCATTTTCCCACTTGTGGGATTATGGTCGAAGGCGAAGCCGAGGAGTAGAACCCTGACACTTATGAAAAATGATGTTATCGTCCTAGTAATGTAATATATTATTGTACGGTATCTAAAAATATTTATACAAAGGACGAGAAAATTAATCTTATTGAAGTAGAACAGGATAAGCTGAAAAAAAATATGCATCTTGGAAAATTTTCCAGGTCACAGAGAACTTTTTTCGGTTTTATCTCCGCATTAAGGTTCGAAATACTACCGTCCCAAATAAAGATACCTGCTCTCATTCTCAACGGACCAAGGTTCGCAGGCGTAGTAAGATTCCTACGATAAAACAAAGACAGACTTATGTTTCGTTTGATGCTATAGAGAGAACGAAGATGAAAACCTGCGAACCCTGCACCGGACCCATGCTTTGCTTCTGTGTATAAGACTGCGTATTAACTTAGCTCAGTATTTTAAAATATTGAGCTCTGATTGGCTGTCGGGATTTTGTCACTTTAGGACATTCTGATCGCGGGACTTTCACATTCGGATCTTTCAAGGAGAGGGTCATTGTACGTTCTGGATAACCTGAAATCGGGGCGTTCTGGTCATCGTTTTCTAGGGACTTTTGGTTGTTCGGGATTCTACCAATCGGGGTTTTCAACGTCCGGGACATTAACTATTCGTCTGCTATTCCTACACCCCGCGTTTTTGACTTAGTCCGCGCATAAACCAGCCGCTGCCATCTTTTTGACACGATGTATGCCTATATATAAGCAATATGGCGGCCACTGGGCTAGATGTAAGAATGAGTGTTTCCGAGACAGAGAGAAATACCTCCACCCTAGATCTATCTGCGCAAGAACATACCTTGTCTAATTCTACCATGGCTTCGACCATATAGAGCATGGACTGCGCGTCCGCATATCTCGCCTGTAGTAAAAGCTGGTCCTCACATAGGAGCTGGGCTAAAGGTAAAAGTGCCGGTGGAAGGGGTCCGTCCTCCGATCCCCGCCCTTCCCTCTTCCTATCCTTCTATTCTCCCAGAGCCTCTCCCCAACCCCCACTTGAGTAAATATTCGAAGAAATTGCCTTTACGCCAGCTCCTATGTGGGAACCCGCCGCCATGTTTGATAAGCAGTCTGTGCTCTATATGGTCTAAGGTATTGACATTAAGATATGGACCACTCATGAAGATGCGCAAGCAGTTTCAGGCTTAGAGAGAGAACTATATCTTGCTCCACCTATTCTCGATCTCTCTCGTTCATTTTCAGTCCTTTCGTTCGTCTATTTCGTAGGTGGTGGTCCCGGGAGCGAATAATAATCTGCCAGAAAGAGTGCGCGATAGGCAATTGCCTATCGCCTTCTCCTCCTACAGCAGGAATAGATGCGCAGTCGTCACCAGCGGTCCATATCTAAATGCCGGTGGTCTAAGGCCTTAAGCAAGTTTACAGCTAAACAAAATTCGTTCTGGGTCTAAACTAGACGATAGAAAAAAATAGGACCAGCCCGGTAAACAGAGGGTAGATCCCCAAAAATCAAAAAACAAAAAAAGAAAAAAACGGGTCGGCCCTGTAATTCCTATTGATTAGTCTAGGCCCGTAATGAATTTTATCTAGCCGTAAACTAGGTTTCAGTTTCGGAAGTTAGGACAACTTGGAAGGCATTCTCTTTTTGTCCTTCTTCCTCTCATTTACTTTCCATTCTATGCATCTCTCTCCCACTATGGTAGCTTCTGAGTCGATTTCTTGATTTCAAGTATACGAGACCTTCCATCTAGACTGAAAAGTACCCATTGAGACCAATCGTTAGAACTGTAAACCCCAGATAAGAATCCGGAAAAATGATCCAAGTATAAAAATCTTCAAATTTTATGGACTGGATTTTACATGTTACACATTTTATGTCTGGCTTATAAAGACAAAGAACAAGTAAACTATTTTCAAAATAAAGGTCACGTACCCGAGTCTTACATGCTAATTTTTAGCCGATTCATATTTGGCGTGGACCGTGAAAAGGGACCTGAGGACCAAACTCGTTTTGGCACATTATCTGACTCAAGAGCATTAGAAAGTAGGTCCTAACGAGTTTGGTTCTTAGGTCCCTTTTCACGGTCCACGCCACACATAGTAAAATGCTACTGTAGGTAAAATTAGGTAGAATTGCTTTGGTTTTCTGAAAAGATAGGTGAGAGACACGTAAGTTGGGACGGCACGTAGGATGGGACAGCTAAATATTTCCATTTCATTACATTCAGGACTCAAATATTCATGCTTTCAGGTAGTAATGTCATTAGTCAAAACTTTTTATAAAAGAGAAGAGCGATTATTCTCCCTTTTTGTATTTTATACAGCGCGTAGCCAAGAATGTCTCCAAAAAAAGTAAACGACAGTCAAGTTCAGACGTGAGAAACGACAAGTGTTGTGCGTCGAAAGAACGTAAATATAACTTTTTCATCACTCTAACCTCAAACCGGACATTTTAACGTGACTTTGAGGCTATTGTGATGAAAAATTACGTTCGCAATCGTGAGCTATCGTCAATTTTGGCAAATCCGTACGTTTTTGCCCGAGCCGAAGGAGAGGGTCAAAAACGTATGGATTCGCCAAAATTGACTCTAGCTCCCGATTACGAAAATAACTATTTTACTGCAGTTTTACTTCTACTTTAAAATTCTGATTGACTTTTGAACATGCGGAGTCATTGATAGAAATTAGCGTCATGCTGAAATCGCATCGATGTTCGTAGGTTGGGACACGTTTAGGCACGTAGGTTGGAACACTGTGAAATTATTAGACACTGCATATTTTGGATAGGTAAAATTAAATACGTCACATTTAATGACTTTTTATGTTCGGAATCGCATCAGAATAGCATCAGAAGTGTTTTTTTGTTTATGTGTGTTAGATTTTTGATGTAACATTTATACGCGCGGGTAGGGGCAACAGCTGGTGCTAGAATTTTTACTCGCCAAAACGTATTGCTTTGGCCTATCACTGATCTTTTTATGTATTGACGATTATAAATATGCTAAATTATCTTCAAAAATAATAATCATACCTACTAATTAGGGGAGTCCTTGTGAAATTTTTCGAAAAAACTTCATGATTTTCTTATCAAGAGTAAATTTCAGTTGTTTGATAGCAAGAAATGCATAAATCATAGTATTCTGCGATCAGATAACGATTTCTCTGACAAAAATAAATAGATTCTTTACATATTTTTTACTTTACCCTAATTTCGTTTGTTTTTTTTTCTTTTTCACTTATATTCATTCTTTCTTTTCAGAAAAAACTTCTAAACAAATATATAGGCAATAAACATAAAAAATTTTGAGGCTTCATTATTTTAGTTGGATTATAAAAGAAAATTTTTTACTGTTCCAACCTACGTGCCACATTTTTTTGGTGCCAAATATGTTATGTTTCAAAACTTGTCTATAAAATTTTTATTTTTCAACGAAATCCATTTCTGTAAAAAATAATGTATAGATCCTTATAATAGCTTTCCAACGGTATATAATTTTACGCACAAACTTACAAGAGTTAAGAATGGCAACCGCAAAAATACTTGTCTTAACCTTCGTGCCTTTCCCCATACAATTTTCCGAGTTTGAAATTCAGCGGTTTACGTTTCGTCTTGAACAAACCAAGATATAGATAGTGTTTGTCAAGATGTCCAAGAAAAATTTTTCTTCTACAATATCTTTTACTATTTATACTAACTGTGTAACGAAAATATTCCCAATTCCATGTGAATCTCTAATTTGCTTTTTCAAAGAGAGGTTGGGGGGGGGGGGAGCTGTGGCTAGTACGAAAAACAGACGACATTTTAACCGCATTCCTCAAGATGAAACTGGAATGTAGACGTCAGATGAGAGCGGATTTAATGAAATACCAGATACACGCAGAAGGAGCGTCGTAACTTGGGTTTATCGTACACACCCAGGCATCGCGAGAGCGATCCTGGATAGCCGATAAAGAAAGCTCTCGCTTAAGTTTCGACTTTCTAAAAGGCCCTGGTGCGATCGGCGCATATTCTGAAATTGATATCCCGGCCTTGCGCCTCGAGTACTAGGTCGCACGAGTAAATTGCACGTACACCCAGTCCCAATGAATCCTATTTCCCCGAAATTTCAACCAGTCAGATTAAAGTTGGCTATACTGTCGAATGTTCTTCGGGAGCAGGTACTGCCTTTTCCTATAGGCTTAGAAATTCCAGGTGCTCATTGACCCGGCGCGTAATTGATTGATGATCCATCCTCTCACCAAAACAAACTTAGGCAGGAAATCATTTCATAAAGTACAAAAAGTCTTGCATATTTTTCAAACACTGACTTTCACCTATTCATAGGCGATAAAAAAATTTAGCGAAAACTCACATACAAATCATAGAACTTATATGAAATTTTAAAATAATTGAATTAAATTCATTGTAATGATATACCGTGCGTCCCACGGTGAAACTGAACACATGAGTTAGCAAATCGTAAGTCTCCATTAGAAAAGCATTGTCAGTGCTACCAACCTCAACTTACGTGTTCAGTTTTACCGTGGGACGTACGGTACTATACCTATATATTTATAGATATTTTCTACAGGGTAATTTAGAGTCCCCGCAACTACCGAAAATCATGAATTCCTCGTGAAATTCTAAGACGATTTTCTCTTCGCCATTTTTTACCAAAATCAAAATCAAAGAAGATACCAAACTTTGAAGTTTAACCAATAAACACGCTCCTACGTGAGTGGGTATAGAAACCACGTACCAAAATTTCCCTAAATTTTCTTTATACTTTTTCCAAGTTGAAAAGTCCTTTGGCACTTTTCACAAAACACAAAAACAAAAAAGATATTCGAGTTAGAAGTTTCGACCAATCAGATTCCTCGGATTTCAAACTCGAATATCTTTTTTCATTTTGAGTTTTGTGAAAAGTGGCAAAGGACTTTTCAATTCAGAAAAATATGAAGAAGATTTGGGTAGAGTTTGGTCCGCGGTTTTTATCCCAACTTGTGTTTATTAAAGGGAGAACACTGCGTACCATAATATGCTTGTATATGTATGTACACTGTTGCCAAGTTTGTTGCTACAATGGAAGTGTAAAATTGTCTGTTTTTTATTATTATTTTTTTTTTTTTCGATTTTGGCCAGAAAAGGGACGATAAAACTTTATGCTCTTTGGCTTGCGTATCAAAGTAACTGTTTCAACATAAAGGCGAAAATTTTCAGACAAATCTTGCTCACTGGTTTTTCAAACACTTAAAAAAACTGCTTTTACCCATAAGACTCAAAGTAATGTTATATAAAGTTTAGAAATTTCTTGCAAAAAAATTTTACAGTAATACTAATTACAATTTCACAGAGTACTGAGGACTCTGAAGTTTTCATGTGATTTTTTTCCAAAATATCCTGTTCAAAATTCGATTTATAGAGGTAATACCTTAATGCAAACAATCACTACACTAAATCATTTTGTAAAAGCAAAACAACACTTTATTGAACTTCACTCACAGCACTTGTTTTCAAAGAAAAATGTGAAAAAAAAAAGGATTAAAAACTCGCGAAAAGATAAAGCGCTATAAGAGCTTGAAAAGAAAGCTTGCAAATACCATGGAAGCTTCGGCCCCAAGGTTTCGTTTTATTAGCGATGATAACGGTCGTGGTATATTGGAAGTAATGTTAGGAATCAAGAAATTTTTTCGTAAATGACTTGGTTCTTTACATTTCAGTATCTCACAATTTCGAGTGAAATGATGCATCGATTTCATGACTAAAAATTATCTTGAAAAATGAAGATAGTTATGCGTATATAATTACAAATTTCAATTGTTACATTTTTATTTGTTAACAAAACACTTATTTTATACATGTTCGAACAACTTTTAGATTTTTATTTAATTTAGCAAAAATCCGGTAGTTCATTTTAATTTTTCTGGAATTCACAATTCGGTAATACGTTTATCTAAATTTGCAAAGCTGACAAAAACTTTTTCTGGCCATTTTTAAATTATGTAATTTTCTTTATAGAATTTCCAGGTCATAAAAAAGTAAATCATTCTTAGTTAGTTATTCTTAGTCTTAGTTCTCACAATAAGTTTACGATTTATTTAACATTTTCGCTTCTACAGAAACTCATTTTTGTTAGTCAATATTTTAACGGACACGAAAAAAATTGAAGACGTGGAATTTCGTTATCGTATTTGAAATACCGTTTGTTCAAAATTTGTGATAAGAAATATATAAAAAAATACTATCAAGAATTATTTCTCTGTTAGAAGATGATACGAGGTCTTGTCATATTTATTCATTCATGGCACCCGTGTTCATGTTTGGGACTGAGTTTATCATTCGCCGATTATTTTCGATAACTTTTGGCTACAGTGATAAAAGAGTAAAATCTTTTGAATTCATCCTGTAAAATTGTATTATTCGAAATAAACAAATCATAAAATAAATTACTTGAAAGTACATAGAAAAACACAATATACAAAATAAAACGCGAAACTTGATTTCTACAAATTTTTAACACTAAGAGATATTTTAAAAAGTTTTTTGTAACGAAAAATTTAAAGTACTGTAAATTTATTATTTTTTCGTTGAATTTCGATTAAATTGAAAAAAGGTCAAATTTTAAAATTAATTAATTCTATTTCACCGTCACAGCTATTTTCCAGTCAGTAATTACCGGTCGTGACTAAATTTCGATGGGAAAATACAACTAAACCTAATTTAACTAAGCGATTTCCAACAGTTCCAGGTAAAAATGTACTGATTTCAGATTTGATACATTTTTTTAATTTTAATAAATAACCCATGAGATAGTCAATGTACTACTACAACGTTTACTATACCCAATATATGTGACCCAGCCCTATGCAACCCTGCTCGAATTCTTCGCAGAAACGAGCCCCGAGTGCAGCTCTCTAACACTATATGATCCGTGTACGTGTGAACACAGATAGTTTAGGGAGGATCGGGGGGAGCAGTGACAACCAATGACAGCAGTGAGTAATGTAGTGTAGGAATTTCGATCGATGCCAAAACCGGTGGTGCCTATAGGTGGTCTGGTCCGTCCCTACCGAAATTGTCTATACGTGAAAGATAGGGAGTTGCATAGGGCTGATGTGACCCGATCTGTAGAAAACTTACTTATGGATCAAAACGTCTTTTTGAAAAAAACGCGTTCAAAGTTTCTCGCCTAGAAGCAAGTAAAAGATCTATCCTTCGCTCTTTCTTTTTCTACGTTCATTCAACCATAATAATGATTGAAATATGTTTGAGCTGATGGGCCTACAGGGAACTGGCTGTAAATGCATCAAGCATTTTGGGCCCTCCCCGAGTGACTACTGAACCCACAAGAGACGAGAATATTGCAGTGGTAAAGAGAGAGAGAGAGAGAGCCGATAGGGAAGGTCAAGTTGACTCGTCAAAACAAAAGTTATAAAAAACATGTATTTTAGGTATAAAAAGCACGATGAACAGTCATTTTGTAATTGAAAACGTCATTTATTTAGAACATATAATTATAATTATAATTATTATAATTAGTTAATATAAAAAAATTATTATATTTAAACCTCTGATCACGTGTCCTTAAATATTGTGTAATTGAATTTATTGACGCTTGAGAAGGGTTCTAACTGAACCGATATATGTTTTAAATAAATGACGTTTTCAATCACAAGGTGACTGGTCTGGTCATCGTGCTTTTTATACCTAAATTAAAACAAGGACCAGAGATTTTTTATGAAAAACATTTAACCAGAACTCAATTTTTATCGTATAAAAACGAGATTGGTCGCAATTAATAGAGTATACTGTATTCTATCATAATATGTGACGCGCACCGAAAAAAGGGGCCTTCTCGGCAAAAAACCGATTTTCGTATTATGATTAATTCTATAAGTTCTATTACTAAACTTCAATTGGCAGAATACAAAATTCCAAAATTCTAGTTCTCAAACAAAACATCAATTGAAGAAGAAAAGAATTTACATGGGCTTGAATGGCAGTTCAACGCCTTCCACAGCGCACCATGTAAACTTTCACTTTTGCCGAGAAGGTCCCTTTTGTCAGAGCGCGTCACATATGAAAATCTCAAAATCGAGATTTTGGTCCTTAGATAGGTTTCTACAGGTTGGGTCACATATTGTCATCAACAACAACTCGTAAGCAGAAACTAAATATTCCTGTTTAGAAATAAATGTTGCCGGTGTTAATTATAAAAGTCTTGAGATTTCGATATTTTAATTGATATAGATCAAGTTATTTTTAAAATTATACACTGAGAAAAAAAATGAACTTACTTTTTATAATAAAAAATAAAATATTGTGATCATAGTTCATTCTCGAATACTACACTTTTTAAAGAAAATTCGTTTTATACTACACTAAATTTTTGGGAAATACTGACAAAATTTGTCGTTTTCTGCCATAAATACAGTAAAGCAAATCAAAAATTTCAAAGGCAAAGTGCAATGTATAAAACTGAACAGCGATTACAATATTTCACAGTAAAAATTAAAATGTTATTTACTCTATATAAAATCTGACTTGCAGTTATGGGGTCATGCACATAATAGGTCACACGTTTTGAGGGACGGGGGGGTCAGCAAATTGTGACGTTCTGTGACGTGGGGGAAAGGGGGGTCTATCTTCACTGTGACGTCACACATTTTTCTTTGAAAAGTAGTTTTTTTACCTGATCCATTTTTTTTGAATTTCGCCGCCGTACATGAAAATAGACAAGCGTGATATTCAAAAAATATATCTCATTTACTACACTAGGCTCGAGAGGGCGCATCAAAATCAAATGAAATGTTTTTGAGCAAACGTTCTTGAAATTCACTGACGCCATGCCACTTGGGAATAGAATTTCGTGACAAAAGTATTTTTAAATTAACGTGTTGAATTCACAACCCCGTCCATTTGTTTCTATCCGATTTTCACCAGCAACTATCTGCAATATGGTAGTAAGTATATGAATTAATTCGAATGAATTTGTCTGTTATGATATTGAGAAATTATTTCTTCATAATACCATCGTCCTTTCAGCTTTACGAATCGCCCAAAGGGAAATTCTTCGATGGTCAGCTGCTGTTTTACATACTGAATCAATTTAACAATGAAGCTCTATGTATTCTAGACAATGTGAATCTGCAAAATCTGATCGACAGCTCTGGAAGAACGCTGCTGCATTATGCAGTGATTGCTGCAAATCTACAAATGGTCCAGTATCTCATTGGACGAGGCTGCGACGTGAACGCTCAAGATAGCTTCGGCTACACTCCATTGATCCTCGCTGTTATGACGCTGGACATTTCCTTGATCGATCTCCTGCTCAATGCCAATGCTGATATCTTCTTTCGTAATTTGTGCAATAATAGCCCTTTGCAAGTGGCTTTCAGCAGACCATCCGTTGCCCACATGCCAGAGATCATACAAAAATTCTGGCGCGTGTTGGAAAAATCATGCGACCATAACGCAACCGAGATGGCGAAGAAATTGATCGAAGCTCAGTGTCCGTTAGCGCGTACGGTTTCTTTTGAAAATCTCGAAATTATGAAATCCATGTTAGAACAGGGCTATTTGGTCGACAGTCATGATCAATATGTTCAGGGATGTACTGCGCTTCAGATGGCTGTTGAGACTGTTAATTTTAAAGCTATGAAATTTCTACTGAATAACGCAGCTGACGTGAATACTGTGGATTATAATGGCTCGAATGTTTTACATTATTATGGGTATGATAAGCCGGTGACTGAAGAGAGGCTTGAAATGTTGCGTATATTGATAGATCGTAGTGCTACCTTCAACATAGCTGACGACAATATTGCAAAATTGGCTGCTAGATGTCTGTCGCGTGGTGATTTGCAAAATGTCAAAATGATTTTACGAAGCCAAATTGATCTGCTTGCGAAATATAAAGATGATAATGGCGACCTTAAACCTCTATTTTTCGCGTTAGTGCTCAATTCTCATGAACATATTATCAATGAGTTACGAGGCCGAGGGTGTTTTCGGAAACTCATTGCAGTGGTAACCAGTAAGTCAGGGGACCGTTTCGAAGCCATCATTTTGGTTGTACGACAGTAATACTGTCAGATTGCTCACTGGATACTTACTGAAAAATGTTTCCGAAAACACCCCGAGTGTCAAGTTTTAATGATACCGATAATTATGGAAATTCTGCTCTGTTCTATGCTGTCAATTTAGTCAGTCTAGAAAAGGTTGAGTTTTTGTTAGAGAATGGAATAGATTCAGATATTGTTGATATCACGGGCCGCACAATTTTGTTAGAGGCGTTTGGCCAGTGAGCTAAAGTATATACATTATCTCTGAAAAATATCGAATGCATAGAACTTCTCTTGCGGTATAATGCAAATGCACAATTCATCACTAAAATGGGCCAAACGATATTCGACATAGCTTTAGAGAATGAGCGAAGTAAGCTAACACTGATGATTTTGCAATATTTAGCCCCTGAGAGACGCTCTCGGCTATCCATTATCTAGATTTATTATGCACAAAATATCTTCTCACAGTTCGTTCATTAATAAATATACTGTTTATAAAGATTCAATCAAACAAATGAAAAACGCTGTTATTTACGAGTCGATTACCCATTTCAAGCTTCTAACGGAGAGCAAACAGAAGATTTTGTCATACATGCGCCATAAAGTATCGGCCGCAAAGATGATTACTTTTTATAATTGTATGAAAGATCGACAAGAAATAACGCCGTATATGTATATACCGAATGTTTTGATAAAACAACTCAAAAGAGTTTTTAAAATTACGGAATTGAGAAAAAAAGCTATTGCTGTTCTATCCAAAATTGATGGATTGCGTAATGATCCTTATTTTATTTACAAATTAGTTCTTTATCTTGACGATTACGATTTGCAAAATATTTGAGAAATTGAAAACTATTAATTTTTTTCAGCCATAGCTAATTTTCTTAGGATCCATCGAGCCTCACTTTAATTTTATACATGTTTTTATTTTTTGTCTGAATAAACAAATTGATAATCAATAATATAGTTATTCATTGCATTATCTCATTTGTTTTATATTGATTTTCATTCGATAATAACCCATAAAGACAAAGCTTCAGTTTGTATTTTTGTAGAAACTTCATAATATGACATCGACAATATTCACAGCAAAATATAATCATCCTGATACAACAAAAATTGCCGATCTACTGTTATAGCATAACGCTAACATTTATTTTGTC
>JAPYZL010054095.1:0-13307 GCA_030522825.1 Platygaster orseoliae | reverse complement strand
ACCGTTCTCGGCATCAGGATTAGGAAGACTAGCAACAGAAACTGCTATCAAAAAGGCTAATATAGCGACAGGCACTGTCTTCCAAATATTGGGACGGGCCAGAGCGGATTGTTGGGAGGGACAGGTTCGGCTGTTTAATAGTATGGTTAAATCTACGCTATTATACTCGGTCCAGATCTGGAGTCCGAGATATTTGGAAGAATTAGAGATTGTACAGACGAGTTACTTTAAGAGATTTCTATCGTTGCCTAAGTGCACTCACAACGCGTCATTGAGACTTGAATTAGGATTGACAGGGATTGCGGGGGTCGTATTTAGACTTACATGGAGATGCATAATCCGTATACTGCAGATGGAGCAATAAAGACTACCTAGGCAATGTTTTTTAAGACAGTTGAATTTATTTCGCGGTAACCGTGCCTTAGATAAGAGGTATAACTGGGTCGCGCAATGTAATGATCTCTTGGTGAGGATTGGTTTAGGTTCCATGTGGGACAATCTGTCTGATATATATTGGAGGGAAAGGGAAGAATATGCGTGTGAAAGGTATGTTAGGTTTCTGAAAGTGCAGGATACCCGGAATATTATGGATACAGGATCGCTGACCTTTCGCATAATAAGATCGCCAAGTGACCCAACAGCAGAATACTTACGTAAGAGGGAATGTTATTTTGCGGTGAAAATTCTTGCCCAACTGAGGTTATCGTCGATTTATTCATTGAGATTTACTTATAGAGGTATTTCCTACGTGATAGACCAAAGAGCGTTTTGTTCCATTTGTAATATGCATAGGCTTGAGACGGTGACACATTTTTCATTCGAGTGCCCGGTGTATGATAGTATAAGAGCTAGATATTTGAATGACATAATTGAAGACGGGATCGATTACCTGTACACGATATGTAATGTAACGCGAACAGAGCAAATTAGATCAGTAGCTTTTTATATTGTAAACGCCCTGAAAATACAATCTTTTATATTAAATGAATGAGGGGAAGTATGTTTAGGAAATGCGTGAGATGAATGATAGTTTTGGAGAATGAGGGCGGACTTTGATCCGATGTATGTGTAAAGGCGAAAGGGAGTGATCAAATGGCTCGCGGTGTATTTTAGATCTATAAGGCGTATAGTAATTTTAAATAAAGAACTATGTATAATTATTGAACTCTCTGCAACGAGTTGTACTTATATGCAGAATAAATTGAAATTGAAAATTGAAAAATAATCTACTTTGTTTAACTTTAAAAAATATATCTCATACTTAATCTTCCATACATGAAATAAACTTTCTATATACTTTGCTTTTTATTAACTTTAAATAAATTATCTATAAAATTTCCTTGTATATGACACGATCCGAGAAAAGGGACCTTCTCGGCAAAAAATTGATTTTCGTATTATGATTGATTGCGTAAGTTCTTTAACGGAATTTTAAAGGGGCGCGAAACGAAATTCCATAACTTCAGTTTTTGAACAAAATATAAATTGATGAAAAAAATTATTTACATGGGCTTAAACATAGTTCAACGCCTTTCACAGCGCGCCATGTAAACTTTCACTTTTGCCGAGAAGGTCCCTTTTCTCAGATAGCGTCACATATACATTTAAAATTTATTTACTTATTCTTTCAAAACTTCTCCGCCCTGCAATAAATCATCCAGATTCATTTTTTTTTCCAAAACTTCTATTTTTCTCTCTTCTTGTACAGTGATCTTGAATATTCCATCTTCATATTTTTTCAAAACAAAATTTGTTTTATTAATGTAATGTAATTAATATTGATCTTGAAATGACGAAAAAATGTATATTTATGTAACAAATCAATACCATCATCTTTTGAAATTTCACCAATCAGTTTTATCTTCCTTTCTCTTGAAAGTTCAGTATTTTCGTTTAAATTCTTTATTTTAACCAAAATTTTGAATTTACAATCTATTACTGAACAAAAACGTAAATTCCCTTTTTTTTTTCTTCTTTTCCAAATTTACAATACACGAATCCCTCTATTTCTGAAAAATCACAATTAATCAATACTTTTCACTCATCTTTTAGTTTCATTTAAAACTTATTTCTTTAATTTAAACTTTTATTTCTATGATATTTCATTGTCTCATCTTCATTATGTCATTTTTTGTTGACAAACCCATGACGTAATTCACAAAAGCTACTAAATGTTAAAAATACCTAAACTTCACAGCTAAGAACTTACCTCATTTAAAGGAATGACTCTGCGTTCTTCTTTTAGTGCGATTGTGGCTTTGGAGATATATATGTTCTTGTGAAGCTTCGCAAGATTAAACAATTCGCTGTAGTCCAAGACGTCATTACCAGTCGGGTTGATAACTTGGGAAATGTTCAAGAACACATTCCAAAGTTGGCTTATCACTCTCTCCACATCTTTTTCCGCTTCAAAGTCGAGCGCAGCTTCGATGGATGGTTTCAAATTTTTCAAATATAACTCCACTTTCTCGGGATCTTCTGCAAAAATTCCTTGTAAGAGCTTTGTGGTGGCTTTCAGCGCCACTTCCAAAACAGAGCTTCGGTTCTTTTTAGCAACTGTATGGACGATGCTGTTCATGAGTTTGACGATCGAGTGTTCTGCATGTTGTTCTGAAATTTATAATTTGGTATAGCCGTCAATAACTCTTGAGCTCATTGTCAGAGTCGCTGAACATTGAAATATGGAAATGAGACTGTACCTAATAGAGTCTTGTAATTCACGTCAGAGATCAATTCCTCCATGCACAGACCCATGAATTCAACGCAGTATGGATGATTTCTCAAGTCTTCCTGGATTGCGACAACTGCTTCTTCGAATGCCTCGTTCATTTTTGGCATTTTCAGGTTCATTAGTTTACTGTACTCTTTGAACAGTTCACGCCACATTTCGACTGCATTGGCAAACTACAAAAAAAACAACCAATTTTTTTAATTTAGAGTTTTGAGAACTCTTAAGGAATCTGTGACAACTACTAAAAAATGATCAAAGGACTGTTCGATGATTGCATTCTAAAGATTTTCTAACTACTTGGGGAAAATTGAAGCGAGAGAAAAAAAAATTCTTACCTCTGCAATCATTTCAATCTGAAACAAAAATGTTAAAAATTAATAACTGATTACATTATTCATATATCGTCAATTTTTAATGATTACTTCTGAAATGATCATTTGTTTCTGACATGATTTTTTTGTTACCCATTGCATAAAATTAAGGATAAACCTAATGTTTCTTGGGATTGATTGAAATTGTACAGAAATTTCTCGCGAGTGAACTTACCACCATGTGATCTTCAGGAAACACAGCGCATGTGAAAGGGAAGTAGACAATCAACTTCAAAGGTTCAATGCTGTCAATTGCCTCGTCATGCTTCAAATAGCCAATAGTAATTTTTGCTATATCACACCAAATGTCAAGAACAAAAGAACTGTAACAAAATTCGAAGGTATTACCATAAAAACCTGTAAATTCGCTTGATTCATTTTTTCCCATTGTTATAAAAGAAAAATTGTAAAAAAGTATGGATCAAAGTCAAGTGATTTTTTCGTGATCATTATTCTATTTACCCATTTTTTTGTTTTAAAACAAGATCTTGTAGCTTTCGGATGACATCCGAAAGTATGGTCAAAGTCTCAGGACTGTACTTGGTATTATCCTGGGATTTCACGGTCAATGCCAAAAGGTGTTTGATAGCTTTCTTGTGTCTAAAAAAGCAGATGAAAGAAAACATTAGGAACGAAAACGAAATCACAATTGGACTTAGTTGCCTGAAGTGTAAAGTGGAAAATCAATTTCGGAGAAGTTATTTTTACCTGTTGTCTTTCTTCATGTCGATAACATCAATGAACAAACTGATCAATGGAAAGAGAGACACGTTAAAGGAATTATGGGACTGTGCGACTTTCAAGATATCAAAAACAATATCATCAACGAAAAATTTCTGCAACGATGGTTTGTCATGAAGGTGGATGAAAGATTCAACAACTGCGTTAATGATACATTCCAGTACGTCGAACTGGAAAATGAAACAAAAATAACTATTGTTGGCTGATATTCGGGAAAATTCAAAAAACAATGAATTATAAATAAATCGGGCCTTGTGTGATCTATGGCCCAATTATTTTTGGGCCTGATGAATTGGGAGCCTGAAATTTGGGACTCACTGTTGGGGCCCAATCTAGAAAGGCCCAAAAATAATTTTGGCCTGATATATTGGGAACCTGAAATTTGGGATTCGCTATTCAGGCCCAATCCAGAAGGCCCAAAAATAATTTGGGCCATGTGAATTTGGGACTAATAAGTTGAGAACCTGAAATTTGGGATTCACTATTTGGGCCCAATCCAGAGGGCCTACAAATAATTTGGGCCTGATGAAGTGGGAACCTGAAATGTGGGGCTCACTACTGAGGCCCAATCCATAAGGCCCAAATTTCGTTGCACTTTTTCGTTGCAGGTGCATAGCTTTTTACCCCTCTACTATACCAAAACGCGGAGGAAGACGTAGTTCTACGTCAAAAAGCACACATTATTGTATACTTACTTTAAATTCATCTGGACACATGTTCGTATGCTTCAACAAGCCCGACCAAAGCAGCCGCTGAACTGTTCTAACTTCTTTTTCGTTGCAGTCTCGTAAATCTTCAACGAACAGCATGATTTTCAAGGTGCTTCCAGTGATTCTGTTGCACGAACCTTGAAAAACTTCATTGCTGATGCAACAAGGAAGACGATCGGAAAGAACGCGCAGGTTCATGGTCGATACTCTCTCGACAGGCTCATCCAGGAGAAGCTGAAGCAAAGCATCTATTGTCATCTGAAGCTTGCTGTCGCCAAAGCGCTTTTCGGGCTCGTTTTCCAGGGTGTTCAAGCAGAACTTGAGAAACCGGGTTAGGACTTGGGCCTGAGAACTCTGCAGGTCATTGTTCAGCATTACAATGAAGTGCCACCACACTTCCATCTTCGTTTTGGAAACTATCTCGGTTTGGCTGTTGTCATTATCAAGCGGATTGCAGAGGAGCTTCATCACGCTGGGTTTTGCAAGTTCCACCGGATTTTCGATTAGAATATCGATGAAAACTTTCCACGACAGAAAGGCTTGCCTTTAAAAAAAAGTTTAAAGTTGCTTTTAAAACTTAACTTAACCTAAAAAATTGAATCAGCTCTTCTATATGATTTAGGCAAATATATCAGAAGCAAAAGTTTTTAAATTGTCGTTTTGTGATGTTGATGCTCGACAAAAACAACTTACTGTCGAATTTCCGGGTTTCTCGAATTGAAGGCGTTTTTCGCGATTTCCAAGTAGTGGCCCAAAAATTCTTTATCCAAGTAAAATTCTTCGCCGAAAAATTTCATGGTCAAGATAAATTGATCGGCCCAATCAGGATCGGACGCTGTGACTAGAGCGCTGGTTCTAATCCAAAAACAATCCCTGGACGCTTGCTGGTACAAGTTCCAAAAATCTGGAAAAGTTGTCTGCACCGTGGTCAATTCCCCAATATCCAAAGCCTGTTTCAGGAGCTTGATAGCTGGTTTTCGTTGCTTCTTATGTCCCATATGAGCGAGTATCGCTACGCTGCTCATCAAACAGTCATCCAGCTGTGAAAAAGAATAGTTTTCATATAATTTCATACTAATCAGAGGCAGATCCACGGGGGGGGGGGGTGTGGACCCCCCCCCCCTTCAGGAAAATAAAAGATGTTATTCGTATACATATATATACAAAATAATATATATAGATATATAATTTTAAGTCATGGACCCCCCCCCACCCCTTACGGAATCCTGGATCCGCCACTGATACTAATTGTTGTATACTTTTTTTTCTTGGTATCAATAAATGTAAATATAATAGTAAACTAACAGTGCATGATGTACACTCATCTAAATCAATAAAATTAATATATGAATTACCAGAGAATTTCAATACAAGTTTCTTGAATTAATTAAACTCTAATAATTACTAAGAGAAGATTTATATTCGGGAGAATTGCAACTTTTTAAAAATAGTTAACATATTATCAGTATTCAAATTGAGGAGCTGGCGTTTTGTAAATCTAAGTATTTAAGTAAAAAATCACAAGCTAGCGTAAATGCATGATAGCCCTTTTGTTCAAACTACTGAGTCGACTGCAAAGGAGACAAGGATACCCTTGACGCACTCTTTGCTTAAAAAACATCGAGGTCAAAACTCTATCATGAAGAAACCTACAAGCCATATATAGGGAAAACCGGGTTAGAACGTTATAAATAAAAGTAGATGGTTTTGACGTTCCAGAGTCTCAACATCTAAGTTTTGCAGTTTGGGAAAAAATATCTACAGTCTTCGTTTCTTGTTGCTTTTGCAGCCAGATAAGTTTTACCTGCTTTTTGAAATAAGAAAAACTAAAAGCCCAAGTAGTTTTGTCTCAGAAAATTTTTTTGTATTTTTAATGAATTTTTAAAGTAAAATTAGTCGCCCAGGGCAAATACACCCAGTCCATTTGTTAACAATATTTATTAATTAAAATGAATAAACACGCAGGAGGTTGCAAAGTATATGGAATCCTGAAGAAGATGAACTTTGTTGCAAATATTTGAAAACTGTTATCTCTACTGGATAAAAAGCGATGCATCGATTGTCACAAACCAGCTCATGATAAATGTGTGCGAACTTCGGACTTTATTTTCATTTGCAAGAATTGTTTAGTGTATATTCGGATAGTGCTTAGAAAATTATTTTTTGTACGTTAATCAAAACAATATACTTCATTTCTTATATGTTGTTGCCTAGTGGGCGTATTTCCCCGGGGTTTATCCAAATGGCTGATTCAACACTACTTTAAACTTTTTGTAAAAACTTGAAAATTAGTAAAGATCCTTGAAAATGATATTGAAGTTTTGTTCCTTAGGAGAGACAGTTTTAGCGCGTGACATAAGTTGTTATTCAATAATCATTACTGTCTTGTAGAAAAATGAATTTTCCAAAACGTGGGCGTATTTTCTCCAGTCTCCCCTATCTATTATAATATGCAAAATCCTTAAATCGTCTACATACTTCACAATACCCAAAATCCTGAAAGTACTAAAAACTTTTGGAATGCTAAAGATAAATAAATGTAATTTGTCTAAAAAATATTAAAAAATTCGTTAAACTTTGAATGCTACACCATCGAATTCTGGAACTTTATATTAGTAACCATAAAAGTTCTGGAAGTGTATAAAAATACTAGAAATTTTTACAGAATCTGAAAAATACTCAAAATACATAAATACTCAGAATTTGTACACACATGTATAATATTCTCAAAAATCCATAAAATTGATAACAATCTATAAATCTTTCAATTTATAAACATAGAGTTCTATAGAACTACATAGGAATGCATCAATAATACTATGAAATCCATTTATGTCGATAAATACTGAAAAAATATAAGACATACTAACAGTACAAAAAAAATATAAAATACTAGAAATCTGAAGCTATTGATTTTTTTTTTCATTGCTTCCTATTTCTTTCAGTATTTTTCATATTGTAATAGATTTATCTATAGATCTATAGTTTTTTGTTCAAAGATTTGCAGTTTTATGGTTTTTTCAGTATTTTTATAAATATCTGAAAAAATTGTATCTGCATAGGATTGGGATTACTTGATAAATTTATTGTACTTAAGGTATTTCCAGTATTTATAATTTTGCATTAAATTCAGCAGCTTTTATATTATATTCTAAAGATTTTCGTGATTTATATCATTTTTTACGATTATTGGATTTTACTGCGAGAATCTATCAGGTTTTATCATTTTTTATATATTTAATTTTAATGAGGGGTAAAATTGCGAACGACTGTAACTTTCTCTCTCGAAAAAAAACATGATCTTTGTTTTAGAAAAAAAAAAAACACTACGTAAGCTTAGTCTTAAAAGGTTTCAAATTGGGCCGAAACGCCGACGATATAAATACTTTATCACTGATTGATCAATTGCATTTGCTACTACGAAAATATTTTTCACGTCTCAGAGTACATATTATCCCAGATAGCAAAATGATTACCTTATGATATCACGTCGTTATCACTTGTGATAAATTTTGTGATATCACTGATGCATGCAACTGCTATTGCATATGTCTCTCACCTGAAGATCACGCGTGATATATTTATTTTATATTTGCCTCACTGTAACATCATGAGTGATTAAGCAGAACATTTTTTCACAATAATAACTATTAATGGTTAATAAGTTGAATGTTGATTGATTATCAACGATCTATCCATCAATATCATGATGTGACAACAACCTGATATCACAATATGAGTTGAATGGAGTAACGTCACGAGTGATACGACAGTGATTTCCATGTGACAAATTGAAGTGAAAATTACACGTGACTTTTTGCGTTACTCACCAATGCTATCTGGACAGCTACTGAAAAATTTAAACAAAACTGAAAAATACAAACCTTGCGACGTTTCACACGGAACGCCAAAGTTTCTTCTCGCAATGAATAAATTTTAGTGAGAAAAACAAGAGTTTGCTGCACGATTTTATCTTCTGCGTCGGTGTCGGGAAAAGTAGCTTCGTCCTCGTTCAACTCTAATATTTTAATACTCTTGGCATGATCCTTCGATAGCCAAGGCATTCTTTTCGTATTTACACTTTGAAGGCAGTCCTGAATAAACTCTTTAAGTAAACTATCTGTGGAAACAACAATTTTGATGGCCTCGTTTGTGACGTTTCCCAGGAACACTAACATTGATATCCTATAATCAAATAATGTTCTTTGGTTTTTAACAACTTTGTATACATTCTCGCTTATGGTTTGCTCATTAGTTAGTAATGAAAGATTGATTACACATCAATATTAAACGTTTTAACAAGATTCTATTACTTTTGAAATGAAAAAAGTTGGGTTGTCCAGTATGTAAATATATAGTCAGAAATAATAAAATTTAAACGGTTACACTTGTAAGTGAACTTAGCTCTGCTAAATGCCATACTCAATAATTTTTTTTTTTTTATATACTGAATGTGCGAGATGAATAAATTCTTGTTAACTCTTGATTCTTGATTTAATAAGTATTGATCAACAAATAATAGTAAAAAAATTATTTTACCTTTTTTTTCTTTCCATTCTCATAATGCACTGGAAAAAATTCAGTTCGTCGTAGTTTGTCTTGAACAATGACAAAAGAAACGAGTCACAAAAAGTGACCATTCGGTTGTCAGAGGAATCCGTGATAAATTGTATCAGAAGCGCGCATAGCTTCATAAAATGTGATTTGTGGTGAGTTTTGAGCTCTGTCAATTTCTCTAAATTGCTGAAAATAGACAAATATTTTGCGGCTTTAGACAGACTCGTAACTTCCATGAGACAATTAGTTAAAGAGGTCTTAATTTTTGTTACTTTAGCATAAAATTAAATGAATTTTTTTTTTTTTTAATTTTCAGGACTTTTTTTCATTTGAAAAATGAACTACTAAAATATATTTTGTTTACTAAACCAATCATGAAGATAAATTCACTCTAATTATTTTATCGTCGAAAGCCATCTACTTCTAATAATTACAAGACATTTTGGGCAAATCCTTCGTAAATTTCGTAAAAAAACATAACAAAAAAAAATTTTAACAGGAAAAAAGATTATTTTGTACATGTACCAAGGATGTTGCTACATCTCATTGTAATGTTTTTCTTTTAAGTTTTTAGTAAAAATGTGAAAAATAGGGATAATACTTTAATTCTGGATAAATAATGTTTTTTTTTTTTAAATCATCAGTCCACATCTACTATATGCAATAGGGATGTGCGATTTTTAAAAAAATAATTGATTGTCTCATTATCAATTACTTTTCTTGGCGATTAAATCTTAATCGATTATTGACGAAAATAATTTTTCCCGAATAATAATCGATTTTTAACTTTCTTCTTCTTGTTCTTATTCAATGTCAGGTAAATGGCAAAAAATTGGTATTGTCATCAGCAACTACAGAGGCAATCACTTGTCATTCATGTTTGATGAACATAATTTTTTTTTTCCATACATGTGTTCGAATGGCCGCTTTTTTACGATGAATCGCGTGAACGCAGCCCTCTTTTTGAGCAGCCATAAAATCAGCGGCAGAATTCTTCTTTGTTCCTTGCTATCCGGGACAAAAAATGCTATCCGGACTTTTGTCCCGGATAGCAGGGAATAAAGAAGAATTCTCTCGCTGATTTATGACTGCTCGGAAAGAGGCCTGTGTTACGCGTTTCATCGTAAGCGGCTACTCGAACACATACATGGAAAAAAATATTGTATGTTACATGGGAGGAATGTGATTCAACTCGCGCGCTTGAGCACTCGTTGCCGCTCGTGCCCAAATGCTCGCTCGTAGAATCATTCCATTCCTCCCTTGTAGCATAAATATCTATTTCGCATTAAAAAAAATCATAAAATGTTGTTAAAAAATTTGTAAAAAATGCCTGTAATTAGCAAATCTATTCAAAAATCGTTTAAAAAGTTTTTTCAGTGACAAAGAGTTGCCATATTTGTTGAAAAAACCCCAAATCGATTAATATTCGTTTTCTGATTTAATCGAGGATATTTACTTATCCCTAGAAACATTCATACTTTTTTTTTACTTACGAAAAACCTTTTTTTTTTGTATGTTCCAAACGTTTAAAAATAAACTATATTAAAAATTTTTTCTAATTACCTTTCATAGTTGATATTATAAATAATTATCGAAATTCAACAATTATTTTTTACTTTAAGGGGGTCCTCTACACTTGTGCTTCAAATCCGAGTGCATTTTCGAGAATTGATGGTTAAGGAAATATAGAACATATTTAGACAAGTTTTTTTTAATCAATAGATACATTCTTTGACTATTTTTAAATTTTATTAGAAATTCAAAACATAAAGTTGCATGCCTTTGGAAGGTTCTTGACTTTTTCACCTACAGAAAAACATTGGTCTCATTGTTGTCAGGCATCAGCCATTATAATTGTCTTTAATCAAAAAAGCGATATTTTTTTCAAATCAATGTTAGTTAGCTATGCTTCTCCGAGTACGATTTTTAAAATTTTGATTTTTTTCTATTTTTACAGCTGCTTATAGGTCGAAAAAAAAGTTCAAAGTTTGATTTTTCTGTAAAATATTCAAAGTGCGAAAAATCAGCTTGGGAGAAAGTTAAAGTGTTAATGTTAAATCATTGTTAACCAAGTTAACCATGATTTTAAAAAACTATCGCTTTGACACATCTAATGGCCGATGTCTGACAACAATGAGACCCATGTTTATTTGGAGGTGAAAAAGTCAAGAACCTTCCAAGGACATGGAATTTTATGTTTTTAATTTCTAATAACATTTCATAAAAGTCAAAGAATGTATCTATTAAATAAAAAAAATTGTCTAAATATGTTTTATAGCTCTCTTGCAATCAATTCTGAAAAATGCGATTGGATTTTAAGGCACAAGTGTAGAGGACCCCCTTAATCTCGGTTAGAATTGAAAAACCAATATTTTATCGTTTTCGTTAATTTTTTATAACCATTGGAACATAGGCACATTTTTTTGTAAATACTTCTGAAGAGATTTTTAAGCATATCTCAACTATTCAACATGTAAATAGTGATGTAGCTAAACGGTCATGTGGTCACATGACTGTCAGGTGACAGTCACATTACCGTCATGTGACGAGGCGATTTTTTCGTGATAAAACATAACGTCACATGACATACGAACATGACCTATTATACTACATCTATATAAGACGCAGCTATACAAAAATGTAAAAAATATAGTTTTTTCAAAAATTAACGTATTATAAGTATTTATATGCAATGCTGTTTTGCTCTTCATGATAGTTTAAGATTGAAGTATTTTTTTAAAGGCTTTTAAAAAAATTATCCGGATCAAGTCGAAAGAAATTTATTTTTATTTCGTTTTAAAAAAATGTCTCCCTAAACTTATTCAAATTGAACATATATGTTCAAGTGACCTTCTACAGATAAATATTTGAATAATATGTATAAACAATAGTAAGATATAAATATATTATTTTTTTATATATATGCAAGCGTTTGTATGCTGATTTGAATTACTATCACCTAGATTCAATGATCATTCGAATGACATACAAACATATACTTTTTCTTCATTTCAGATTATGTTCTTTTTCTTCTTGAAATTGTTGAGAAATCCTCAATAGCAGTGAAATTTACGTAAATTTCACCAAAATATGTGACGCGCTCTGACAAAAGGGACCTTCTTGGCAAAAGTGAAATTTTACACGGTGCGCTGTGGAAGGCGTTGAACTGCCATTTAAGCCCATGTAAATTATTTTCTTCGTTAATTTATGGTTTGTTTAAGAAACATAATTTCGGAATTTTGTATTGTGCCAATTAAAGTTTAGTAATAGAACTTATAGAATCAATCATAAAACGAAAATCGATTTTTTGCCGATAAGGTCCCTTTTGTCAGAGCGCGTCACATATAGAAATTTTAAAAAAGTTTTGTTTTGTTTTTATTTTTGAAACATCTTAAAGAAAAAAGTTTTCGTTAGTCGAAACTTCCAGAGGACGCAAAAACAAATTCAAATGAATAAATCTGATGTTAGGAAAAATGTGTATTTTAATAATTATTCTTGATGACTCAATACTTCCAGATCTTTGCGTAGGATTTTTCGTTTAACATTAACTTTTCAAGTTCAGACTCCATGGAATGAAATACATTTCATGGAAATTACATGAAATAACCTCACAAAGTGAGAGAACTCACACTTTGGTCATTTGCTCTTTGAAAATACACAAATATAAGTTATTTTTTACATGACCGTCATGTGACGAAAAATTTCATGACACATCATGCTACATTTCTACGATGTAAAAGTCATGGATGTCTAGTAAGAATACCACTATAATCTTTAGTCTTTATAATCTGGAAAAACAATATACCTGAAGTTCCAAACATTTAAAAAATAAATGAAAATGGACATAATATAAATCCCCTTCATTCGAGATTGAGTTTAGAAATAATTCGTGAAATTGAATAATATTTGCCAAATATCAATAATTATTTACTACTCTAACAAAGAAAGGTGATGTAAACAATTTTTGTGTTTTTTTTTTTTTTTTTTTTTTTTTTAAATTTTTTTTATTTTATAAATTTAAAAAATTTTTTTTTTTTTTTTATTTCAAAATGTTTGGAATATCAGAAACATAAAAAATACTATCGTATTCATTACTTCAAAAAAAAAAAAAAAAAAAAAACATAGCCAGTCTGTAACTTTAATAAGAATAGTTTATTTTGATTACAAAAAATTTAAAAAATGTTTAAGAGTCTCTTA
>JAPYZL010054066.1:0-11195 GCA_030522825.1 Platygaster orseoliae | reverse complement strand
GACGATAAAAAAGACTCGGGAGATTCAGAGAGACTATTTTGGAGACTTCCAGAGACTTCGGAGATCGCCAGAGACTCCTGATTTTTTATCCCGGGTTTCGCAACAAAGCAAAAAGAGCTGTTTTAACGAATATGAAGTTTGCTAGACGAGCCGAAAGCGAGTTTCGCAATCATATTCGATAAAAATGCTCTTTTGCACAAGTTGAGGACTATATTTTTCCCTACAACGTGGAGGGAATGCGAGTTTCGATGATTTAGACCAATGAGAAAATCGCAATTTCTCCACGGCGTTGGGATCAGGTCCGAGTTGCAAACGATATTTTTTGCAAAATACGCACAAAAAGGTGCTCTCGCACCTGAAAATCAACGCGAAGGGGGTGCATTTCCGACACGGCACCGCGGCGGCTATTTTGAACTATGGTTCAAAATGGTCGCCGTTAAGTTTTTTATCCCTGGTTTTCTGTCGGTAATAATACCTTCCCCTAGGTAATAAACACCAAAAACACGCAATAAAACTCGACACTCACTTTCGAATGATCGAAACCAAATCGCCCGTCGGAAACGCACGTCCTTCTTGTTTTTTTTCAGGTGCAGAAAGCATCTTTTTTGTGCGTGTTTTGCAAAAAGTAATATTCACAATTCAGGCATGTATAATGTATGTATGAAAAATATTTTCGCTAATTTGAAATTATTTGATATAATAATTTTTTTAACATATAAATGTAGTATGCATCAAAATTCCTTTTACCTGAAATTTGATATCGTTTTCTAAACGAATTTTGTTCGACATTGACTTCGAAAAATGGAACTATGCCACTAAATTCGAAATATTTTAGTGAAAAAAAAATTTCTACGTAACAATCATAAGAATACGCTCTTTAAAACGTCTTATACAATTGTTTTTAATTCTTTGCCTTGTTCTTTAACTTCAAACCAAGACATTTTTTAATAACATCAAGTCGTAGAACAGGCAATTTTTATTATATTTCTGAAAACACAAAGTCTATTTCAGCTTTTTGAGCCGGAAAATCGACTTCGACAATAATTTTCGTTAAAAGAATATAATTCACGATTGAAAAATTGATGCATAATCATCAGAAATGAGTTAATTTGACAAAGCTCAAGCAGAACGAAACCTCTCGAAAATAAGTCATTTCCTAGCATTTCCTAATTTCCCTGCTCCAGGACTTTGTAGTAGATGATTCTTTCTCTTTAAAATTAACTACATTAACAATTTCAACGGAATTTTGGAATCAATAAAGAAATTTTTCAGCTTCACTTGAAATTTTTCGAAGTTCCAGTCAGTTTTCGCAATATTGACTTAATCTTCACAATATTCCTAATCTGCTTTTTTTGATTTTTTGTAATCTTTTTGTTGTTACAGCAAATTCTGGAAAAATTTATAAAAATACCGAAAACATATTCGTATAAGATTTCCTGGTATTTTTGTGGTTGGTTATATTATGGATTACTAGAATTAAATTATTAAGGATTTTCAGTTTTATACATTTTTAGTATAAGAATTAATTTTTCAGAGAACAGTATTCAAGAATAGATTTCAAGTAGGTACTTTTAGTATTTTTAGTATTTTTCTGTAGTTTCATAATAATTCCTAGAATAAAGTGCCTAAGGATTAAAAGTTTTATTAATTTTCTACATTTTTATAGATTTTTGAGAAAGTTATATATAAATCGATTTGAAGTATATATCATACACATGTAACATTTTATTAAATTTTTCAGATACCAATTAACTCTATTATTTTTGGTGTTTTTCGTATTCTCTCAGTATTTAAACCATTTAGAGGATTTTGTAGTATTTTTCTGAACTTTTCCAGAACTTCATTTTATAGGATTTAAAGTATTTAAAATTTTCAATTCACTTATTGATTTTTGAAAAATTTATAATACGATTGATTTCCAGTAACTTGTAGATACAGAAAAAAAAGAATTTTCTGTAACAGCAAAAAAATGAATTGTTTTAACACAACTTGACAGAATGCATTTGTTTTTGCAGCAGTGGCTTTTTTTTGTTGCCTAAACAAATCTTTTTTGCCACCACAGCAGAATCATTATACATAAAGTTCCATTACAATGTATACTACTCTGAGCAGCCGGATTTCGTGTTACTTTTTGGAAATTAATTCACAAAAAACTATTTGAGATATTTAAATAATTTTTTTAATTGTTTTATTTTATACTCTTGTAACTTTGTACATTTTTTTTTATATTCATCCCTGACATCATCCCTTGCCTCAAAGTGACCTTGAAATTTCCTCTCCCAAAAAAAGAAAAATATATACGTTACATATGGTACATCCAAAATGGCGCATGTTTTTAATAAAAACTAGTTTTTCCTTGCGCTTTTTAAGTGGTTTTTTATTTCTTATTCCCGCATTTTTAAACATTTCAAAAAAGCATTTGTCATGCAATAGCCAACGTATCTATGACTATAAAAGTGTATATCATTTCTTTGCTTCATTGGAATGGACGGGTTTCAAGGTCAGTTTGAGGCAGGGAATGAACATGAAAATTCATGTATGTAGTTAAAAAAGTGAAGAATAGAACATAAAAAAAAAAATTATCCAAATATCTTGAACAGCTTTATGTAAATCGGTTTCCAAAAAATAACTCGAAATTCGGCCCACAGAGTAGAATACCTCCTTAAGGTCACAGTCGCCATGAAAAGTAACCTTAAACCACGGCCGGCGTTACCTACACGACGCAGGTGTAAACAAACATCCAGCACCTGTCAAAGGACCAAAAGTAACACTTGTTCGTGGACGTTGAATCACGTGAAAAAAGCGGTTGTGGCCTGTAATGTGAATAAATAAGTGAAAAATCCGAGGAAATCGAAATAAATCGGATCATGACACTGAAATGTGAAATTTAGCTGAAAGAGAATGACATTATATTTCGACACTCGAGTGGAGAACGATGAGAGCGGCGCGATCAGCACTTTCATCGCGTGGCACGCGACTTTGCCGTTCCTCGCGGTCGCCTGGCAAAATGCGGCTATCGTTGGCCGTGGTGCAGGCTACGTCACGATTTACGACGAGCAGGGCGAAATCGTAACTCGCAGGGTCGAATGCGCAAAAAGCAAGCAGCAACAATCCAGCAACAGAAACCAAGTGACGGCCCTCGCCTGGCACCCGGAGCGCAAGAAACTCGTCGCCGCTTGGCAATCCGGTAACTTACGGGTAAAATCGGATTTCCATATGATTTCAGCGGTTCAGTCCTTTTTTTTAAACCTGTGGAAAATTAAATATGGTACATAATTTTCGAGCAAAAAGTGAACATGAGGAATCCTGGTGCTTTTCAGAACCAGTAACTTACGGGACCTTTAACGGGTGTTGTGTGCAAAAAATAAATCAGTAAACTGTTCAAATAGCAGAATAAAATCGAAAAATTTCATTCTTTTAGAAATTTTTTTTATTTTAAAATCGTTGAAAATTACTGACATTTTAAAATAAATTTTAGATTTTATATTAAAGATGAAAAATTATTAAATTCGCAAAAATTTCTCAAAATTTTCCTTAATGTTGAAATATTCACGAAATTTTTTTTTTTTTTAACTCAAGTTTTGAAAAATTAAAAACTGTATGCGAATTTCCGAAATGCCATAATTTCAAAGATTCTCTAAGATGTCAAAAATCTCAAGATTTTCGTTTCTAGAGTTTCAAAATTTCTTAATATTCCATTATTTGTAGAATTTCTAAAATTTCATAAGATTTTATCTTGACATTTTTGATTGAAATTCGAACGTTAAATTTAACAAATCAAAATTAACAGTTGATTATCAATTATCAATTTTAAAAAATTGAAAATTCATCAAAAATATCAAATTCGAAAAAACAAATTTGGAAGTTTTAAGATCCACAAATATTAAGTTTTTTTTTTTTCGAAAATTTCATCATTTCAAGAATTTTTCAAGTTTTTATTCTGAATTTCAAATTGATATCGCAATTACAAATTTAAAAAATTAATATTGAAAATAAGAGACAATTATAAATTGATCTAAAATTTTAAATTGAGAAAAATCGAATTTAATAGTTTCAGAAATCCAAAAATTTTCTAAGTTTTTAGATTTTCATCAATTGTATTATTGTAGAAATATTTTTAAATTACTAACATATTTAATGTACTTGAGATTGACAATTAAAAATATCTGCGGAAACTGAGAATATTTGAATTTACGAAAATTTTTTAAATTTTTTGGGAATATTAAATTTTTCATATTCCCTACTTTTTTATAATGCAGGTTTCAAAAAATTGAAAAACTCATAAGGATTTTGTAAAGGTTTTATTATTTTTAAAATCCTTTAAAATACTGAAAATTCTTAACATTTTCGGGTATAACATTTAGAAAATTAAGAAATGCAAAAACTGGAAGTTTTCAATGTTTTTCAAATTCCATTACCTCCAAAATTTCTAAAAGTTTCTAAGTTGTTAACAACGTGTAATATGTATGTGACCGAATATTAAGTGAATATTCTATATATGGAATAAAGTAATTTTTTCTTTTACTTTTTGAAAAATTAAAAATAGTATACCAATAATAATTTATCAAGTAAACACATTCCAAGTAGATTTTATGAAGATTATATTCCATTTTCCGTGTTTGTAACATGTATTTATAAATTTCGCTTTTTATATTACGCGTTCTTTTATTCTGACGGAATTTCTACTAAAGTTTGAAAGTAGTAATTCCCTCATTTCTTAAGTCATAACTTACTAATTCAATTAGTAGGCTACAATCACTATTTTAATTAATCATTTTTCACTACTCTTTAGTAGCTCACTTTTCTCTTTTGCAATTAATGAAATTCCACTAATAATTTATTGATAGTTTTCTGTTACTTCAAATCGAGAGAGTGAATAAATTTCATTGGCAGATATGGTCTGGCGAAGAGAGAGATGAGGAATCGGAGATAGGTGATTATGGAGCAGCGGGTGGTAAGGGATTTGTGACGACGCCTCACCGGGAGGCGATCAACCTGCTGCGCTGGAGTCAACGTGGGAGTCGCCTCGTCTCGGCTGACACTGGCGGCTCCCTCGTCGGATGGAAAATGGACGCTCGCACCGGCCAGCTCCTCATCGTCTTTCACCACGAGCTCCAAGATCGTCTCCTCGAGCTTGCCTTCAAACTCACTCCAGTTACCCCAACTGCTTGTCCAACATCGCCATCGAACTCTTCTGACATTAGGTGCGCCACCTTAGTAACTACAAAGTTGTAAAATTGAAAATTCGATTATCCAATACTTTCCTACACGCAAAGACTCCTCGATTCGTTACCCTCCAAATCAAAAACACTGGAACTCCACTTTTTTCTAGTAGTTTAGCGAAAGCAGCGGTTGCTGGAGACGAAAGGGCATTGGACTTGTTGAGCACGTGGCGTCCTCGAACGGCGGCAACAAGGTACGGGTCAAATGATAAATCTGGTTGGCGGTTAAAAGGCGACAACGAGGCGTTTTACACGGCCTCAGCAGGTGGACGCGTCTTCTACGTGGACGTGGAGGGCCAGTGCACGCAAGTGCTCGAGGAAGGTGGCGGTAACGCGATCCTAGGCCTGCTGCACCACCAAAGCAGGGATTCTCTAGTGGTGGTGAGCGCAGGCTACAACCTCGGGTACTACCAGAGTGACCCCCAGCAGAGTGGCAAGCTTCTAGAGGTCATGCGCATCAAGCTCAGCGGCATCAAGGTCAGCGAGACCCTTAACATGAGCGACTGCTGCTGGCTCGGGCCCAACACCCTCGCCATCCTCACCGCGGACGCCGTGCGCTGCTGGGACCTACACTCCAGTGACTCTTACATCCTCTCACCAGGACCATCCTCTTTTTCGACATCCCCAAATCACTCTCTACGTCATGTAGACGATTCCCCTCACCGACAGCAACAGCAACTCTTGACCAGTCTCTCCTTCTGCAAGAGCAATGGTAATTTTAGAATAGTTTTAACGTTAATTTTTGATTCAGATATTTCATAAATACACGATCACTATGGTTACCCATAGAAACTCTGTCAGTGGGAACCAACATGGGCACAGTTTACTTATGGAAGAAAAATCATCGTGGGAAAACCATGGAAGGAGAATATGAGGAAAGAGAGTATGATGCAGAGGACTTGGGTGAAGAGCAGACAGGGGGTTGGCCAACGTGGCCTAGGTTAGCGTGCACCCTTGGTACCTCGGGCTCGGCCGTTCAACAGCTTGCTTGGGGTGCCGGTTTGCTCCGGAGAAGCCCTCTCCTAGCAGTCAATTGTGCGAGCGACGTCTTCATCTTGAGGCAACAGCCTGCTTGCGCCGCCAGCCGAGGCGGCACTTCTGCATACCAAATCGGACCAAGTCTTCTCGCCATTGAAAAACTCTCAATGTCGAATTCTCGATATTCTTGCAACCTCAAAACTGACATACAAGTAACACACAACTCTGAATAGAATTTCTTCAAGATCCTAGCGACATGTTATGCTACAAACCCAGCAAAGTTGGTGTGATAGAAAACTAGAAACTTGTATGACAATTCGAATAACTTATGATTTTATCCAGGCGCGTAGGCAGATTATTAATTCATTATTATTTCACGAAAAATAGACAAAGCTGATGATGATACAAAAATAAAGCATAAAAATAACAATACTGAATCACAAAATGAGTAAAATTGGAATTAGGTTTAGAGTTTTTAGTTTTTCTATCTCAAAATAACAATAATTCTGACTTCAAAGGAATTTTTTCTGAAACTAAATTATAATACAATATATAACCAAACATTTACTATAAGAAAACGTGCACGTTTTCTTATAGTATAATAAATGTTATTGTTAAAAGCAATTCGAAAAATTGAACTGTACCGCAAAATTTAAAATATTTTAGTGAAAAAAAATTTCAACGTAAAAATTATAATAATACGTCCTTTGAAATCTCTTGTATAATTGTTTTTTACCTGTTTTCAAATTACAAGCGAAGACATTTTTAATATCATCAATTCATAGAACAGGCAATTTTTATCATATTTCGGAAAAAAAGTCGTTTACGGCTATCTAAGCCAAAAAAATCAATTTCAACAATTATTCAACGCAAACAAAACATTCAACAAATGTTTTTTACATCGACTTCGAAAATGCTAATACACTTAGAGATATCAGAAAATAAGTTTTGCAATTCATACGTGTACAAAAATGTATGAATATTTTTTCCACTGATTTGATATTATTTTAAATAATAAGTTGATATATTATATAAATTTAGTATCTATCAAAATCCCTTTTACTATAACTTGTATGTCGTTCTCTGTACAAATTTTTTTTAACATCGACTTCGTAAAATTAAACTGTACCACAAAATTTTAGGTATTATAATGAATAAAAATTTCCACGTAAGATTCATAACAATACACCCATCGAAATCTCTTGCAAAATTCTTTTTAATTCTATGCAGTGTTTTCAAACTTCAAAAGAAGACATTTTTAATATCATCAATTCGTATAACAGGCAATTTTTATCATATTTCTGAAAAAAAAGTCTTTTCCGGCTTTCTAACCAAAAAAATCGATTTGAAAAATTATTCAGCGCAAATACAATATTCAACAAATTTTTTTTTTTTACATCGACTTCGAAAAATGTAACTGTACCACAAAGTTTGAAATATTAAAAAAAAACAAAAATTCCACGTAAGATTTATAATAACAAACTCTCTGAAACCTCTTGTAAATGTTTTTTTTTAATTCTTTGCCCTCTTTTCAAACTTTAAACGTAGACATTTTTAATATCATCAATTCGTAGAACTAACAATTTTTATCATATTTCCAAAAAAAGGTCTTTTTCGGCTTTCTGGGCCAAAAAATTGATTTCAACAATTATTCAACAATTACAAAATTGAACAAATTTTTCTTTACCTCGACTTCGAAAAATTTCACAGTACCATAAAATTAAAAATGTTTTAGTGAAAAATAAATTCCATCGTAAGATTATTAAAAATACACCCTCCCAAATTTCCTGAAATTTTTTTTTAATTCTTTGCCTAGTTTTCGAACTTCTGACGAAGACATTTTTTAACATTAATTATTCGTGGAAACGGCAATTTTTATCATATGTCTGAAAAAAAAGTTCATTTTTCTTTTTGAAGCCAAAGAATCGATTTCAACATTACATTTGATAGCAAGTGTAATTAGATGGTACGTGACGACTGGCGTTTCCTCTACGTCAGCGCGCTCATTATTCTGTGCTTTTATTGTAATCCTGAAATACGATAGAGATATCAGAATAGTATATTTCTCAACGATACAAAAAGAGTTTTTTTAGCGAATATGAAGTTTGCTAGACCAGCTAAAAGCGAGTTTCGCAATCATATTCGATAAAAATGCTCTTTTGCACAAGTTGAAGACTATATTTTTCTCTACAACGTAGAGGGGATGCGAGTTTCGATGATTTAGACCGTTGAGAAAATCGCATTTTCTCCGTGGCGTTGGGAAAAGAAATATTCACAATTCAGACATGTATAATGTATATATGAATAATATATTCGCTAATTTGATATTATTTGATATAATAATTTTTTTAACATATAAATGAAGTATGTATCAAAATTCCTTTTACCTGAAATTTGATATCGTTTTTTAAACAAATTTTGTTCGACATTGACTTCGAAAAATTGCCACTGAATTCGAAATATTTTAGTGAAAAAAAATTTCTACGTAACAATCATATAAATACACTCTTTAAAACGTCTTGTAACATTATTTTTAATTCTTTGCCTTGTTCTTAAACTTCAAACCAAGACATTTTTTAATAGCATTAAGTCGTAGAACAGGCAATTTTTATTATATTTCTGAAAACACTAAGTCTATTTCGGCTTTTTGAGCCGGAAAATCGACTTCAACAATAATTTTTGTTAAAAGAATATAATTCACGATTAAAAATTAATGCATAATCATCAGAAATGAGTTAATTTGACAAAGCTCAAGCAGAACGAAACCTCTCGAAAATAAGTCATTTCCTAGCATTTCCAAATTTTCCTGCTCCAGAACTTTGTAGTAGATGATGCTTTTTTATTTGAAGTAACTACCTTAACAATTTGAACGGAATCTCGGAATCAATAGAGAAATTTTTCAGAATCGCTTGGAATTTTTCAAAGTTCTCTTCAGTTTTCACAATATTGACTTAATCTTCACAATTTCCTTAAGTTTTTTAATTTTTTGTAATCTTTTTGTTGCTACAGCAAATTCTGGAAAAGTTTATAAAAATACCGGAAACATAGTCGTATAAGATTTTTTGCTATTTTTGTAGCTGGTTATATGGATTACTGGAAATAGATTATTAAAGATTTATAAACTTATAGATAGATTTGTAGTATAGGAAATATTTTTTCGAATAACAGTATCCAAAAATAGATTTTAAGTTGGTACCTTTAGTATTTTTAGTATTTTTCTGTAATTTTATCATGATTCCCAGAATTAAGTGCCCTAGGATGAAATATTCTATAAATTTTCTGCATTTTAATAGATTTTTGAAAAACTTCTGTATAAATCGAATTGAAGTATATATCATACACATTTAACATTTTATTGAATTTTTCAGATGCCAATAAACTGTATTATTTTTGGTGTTTTTTGTATTCTTTCAGTATTTAAGAGGCTGTTACCGTTTAGAAGTTTGAAAAAATCAATTTTTTTTGCGTTTTATTATACTTTATTCTATATACTTTCACCCCCTGAAGTCATTTTTCAATCCACAAACTCAGTACCCACTTTTTTGCTTGTTGAATGAAGTAATGTCAGCGCACCGAAAACTGACTTTCTGCGCGCAACTGGGCAAATTAAACAAAACAAAAAATTTTATTTTTTTTTTTGAGAGCAGAAAAGGTGTTCTTGCTACTAGGATCAAAAAACAAGAGCAACTAGAGGTTGGTATCGCTGACTAGAAGTAGACCTCAGAAAATAATGAAATGTCATGTCGGAACTTTAAACGCGTTTTTCTCGAAACCACATTTTTTGTGCTGGCCGATAACTTTCCTTAGCAGCAATGAGAGGTATCGACTTGAAATTTTGGGAAAATGTTCTACATAGTTTTTTCCCGATTATGAACCTTGGTCTTTTCAAAATATTAATGTTTAATATTTTTTCAAGCACTCTAAAGGTAAAAAAGGTGGCAAAAATGGACCATTTTTTTCGTATGGCCGCCATTTTGTTACTAATCAACATTTCGACTAAAACCAAGGTTCATAATTCGAGGAATCTAATGCAAATCAATAATTGCATATTGATTTCTGTTTCACATTACTGGTTCCCGAGATTTCTTATCGGCCAGCAATGAAAATCAGCTTGACAAGGTGATATTGACCGCTGAAAATTTGTACTTTGAAAATAAATTTTTTTGACACAAAAATAAGTGTCTGTACTTTGAATAATATGGAACAATAAGCAAAAACCAGAATGTTGAATGTTGCTTTGTAGCTGGAAAATTATTTTTTGAAAAACAGCCTAAAATCGCCGTCTAGACGGTAACACCCCCTGAAACCATTTAGAGGATTTTCCGGTATTATTATGAACTTTTCCATAATTAAATTTTCTAGGATTTAAAGTATTTTAAATTTTCATTTCACTTATTAATTTTTTAAAAATTTATAATACGATTGATTTTCAGTAACTTGTAGACACAGAAAAAAAAAGAATTTTCTGTAGCAGCAAAAAAATGTATTATTTTAACACAACTTGACAGAATGAATTTATTTTTGCAGCAGTATCCTTTTTTGTTGCCTCAACGAATCTTTTTTGCTACTAGAGCACAATCATTATGCATAAAGTTCCATTGTATAGTATACTACTTTGAGCAGCCAGATTTCGTGTCACTTTTTGGAAATTAATTCAGAAAAAACTATTTGAGATATTTGTATTATTTTTTTTACTTGTTTTATTTTTCACTCTTGTAACTTTGTACATTTATTTTTATGTTCATCCCTGACATCATCCCTCGCCTCAAAGTGACCTTGAAATTGCCTCTTCCAAAAACAGAAACGACACTCGTTATCACGATCAAGCTTGAACCCCTTCGACTGAAAAAAGAAGAAACGATACATTTTTATTTTCCATGCATCCGTAAAAAAGGTCACTTTATTTCTATGGAATGCGGGAACAAAAGCCTCTTTTTGGGGTACTAGGAAATCAGCAGGAATTATCAACTAAAACCCTGGGAAACATTCATTAAT
>JAPYZL010054062.1:0-16977 GCA_030522825.1 Platygaster orseoliae | reverse complement strand
GTTTCCAACTCGTGCAATTGCGCACTCGCTTCGCTCGTGCCCAAACTTTGCCCTCGTTGGAATCATCCTTTTTCTCCCTTGTAGCATAAATATCTATTTTCCCATGTATGCGTAAAAATGGCCACTTTATTTGTGTGAACTGCGGGAGCAAAATCCCCTTTTTGGGGTACTCGCAAATATTTCCCTAGGGAACAACGATTTCAAAGAATGAACTCGTGCATTTACACTCGCTTCGCTCGTGCGCAAAATATCACTCTCTGGAAACATCCTTTTTCTCCCTTGTAGCATAAACAACTATTTCATTGTTTAATGAAATCTGAAATTGAAATATTGTATAAAATACGTGCAAGCATGAACTTGCTCAATTTCTAAAACATGTTTTTTATTCATTGCAGGTACCGACGACGGTGATTTAAAATTCAACTACTTGTCGAGTTTCGGGCCGAGGTTCCGAAAGCTCGCGGATATGTGCGGCGAGGAGCCGAGCGACGAGGAAAGCGAGAGCGTGGGCGAAAGGGAAAGCGAGAGCTGGTGTTGAGACACGTAGCGATTCCGCGGGCACGAATTCGCGGAATTTTCGGGACGGCAGCATCAGCCACCTTTTGACGTTGCGAACGCGAGCGCACTCGACCGACTGTACTTAACAAGCAGCAGGAGGCCCTGGGTCTGGGATCATCGAGCCTTACTCGAACGGCAAAGTATTTTATTACTTACGACGCGACGCCAAAGAACCAGGAGAAGGCAATCTGCTCAATTCTTTTTTTTTCACAAAGACAATGTAACGCTGAATCGTTACCTCGAGAGTTGCCTCTGGGAACTCGGACCCTTACGAGACGCCTACTAAAAAAGTGCCCACAAGGTAAGATTGCAGAAATTTCATCGAGTCAGGGAATTGTAAAAAGTCCATCTTGTTTTAAGATGGAAGGAAAATTAAGGAGAATTTGTAGTCATAGAGTATATTTAGGGTCAAATTTGAATTTCAAGTTGTGTCTTGAAATGAGATACAATGTTGAGAATGTAAAAAAAGGAACATTTTGAAAATTTTAAGGTATTCGGTGCAGCTAAAAAGTCCATCTTACTTTAAGATGCGACAAAGTTAAGACACGACTTGGAATTAAGGATGATTTTCTTGAATTATGGATGATTTGAAAATTGGTCGCCATAGACTAAATTAAAGGCCAAGTTTGATTTTAAGTTGTGTCTTGATTTTATTGCGTCTTGAAATAAGATACAATATTTAGAGTGTAAAAATGTAAAAAAAAAGGAATATTTTGAGTTAAGATATTTGGTGCAATATGATTTTGACTCTCAAAATTCCATCTTATTTTAAGATGCGAAAAAATTAAGGCGCGACTTAAAATTCAAATTTGATACATGTTCAAGTTTATTTTCAAGCAAGCAAGTCTTAAATCAAGAATTACTTTTTTGCGTTATCATAAATGTTCTTGATTTCAAATTCATCACATTTTTTTCTAGTTATAACAGTTGAAAAAGTCCATCTTATTTTAAGATGTAAGAAAACTAAGACAAGACTTGAAATTACATATGATCTTGAATTTGAAACATGTCTTGAATAATTATGATTATCTTAAACTAATGGAAATTCGTATAATTCAAGAATTGTTCGCTATAGACTAAATTTAGGGTCAAATTTGAATTTTAAGTTGGGTCTTGATTTTATTGCATCTTGAAATAAGATACAATATTTAGAGTGTAAAAATGTAAAAAAAGGAACATTTTGAGAATGTTTTTGTATTTGGTGCAGTATGATTTTGACTCTCAAAATTCCATCTTATTTCAAGATGCGAAAAAATTAAGGCGCAACTTAAAATTCAAATTTAATACATGTTCAAGTTTATTTTCAAGCAAGCAAGTCTTAAATCAAAAATTACTTTTTACATTATAATAAATGTTCTTAATTTAAAATTCATCTCATTTTTTTCTAGTTTAACAGTTGAAAAAGTCCATCTTACTTTAAGATGCGTAAAAATTAAGGCATGACTTGAAATCAAGGGTGATTTTCTTAAATTATGGAAAATTTGGATGATTTGAAAATTGGTCGCCATAGACTAAATTTAAGGTCAAGTTTACATTTTTAGTTGTGTCTTGATTTTGTTGCGTCTTGAAATAAGATACAAGTTTAGAATGTAAAAATGTTTAAAAAAAAGGAATATTTTGAGAATGTTAAGATATTTGGTGCAGTATCACTTTCAGTCTAAAAAGTCCGTCTTACTTTAAGATGCGTATTACTGAAAGATGTTTATTTTCAAGCAAGCAAGTCTTAAATCAATAATGATTTTCATAAATTATGATAAATGTTCTTAATCTAAGATTCATCACATTTTTTTCAAGTTACAACACTTGAAAAAGTCCATCTTTCTTTAAAGAAAATGAAGGCAAGACTTGGAATTACATATGATCTTGAATTTAAGACATGTCTTGAATAAGGAATGATTTTCTTAAATTAAGGGAAATTCATAATATAATTTAAAAATTGTTCGCCATAGACCAAATTTAGGGTCGAATTTGAGTTTTAAGTTATGTCTTGATTTTATTGCGTCTTAAAATAAGACACAATTTTAGCAGGTCTTAAATCAAGAATGATTTTCTTAAATCATGATAAATGTTCCTAATCTAAGATTCATTACATTTTTTTCTAGTTATAACACTTGAAAAAGTCCATCTTACTTTAAGATGCGAAAAAATTAAGACATGACTTGGAATCAAGGATGATTTTCTTAAATTATGGAAAATTTGGACGATGTCAAAATTGGTCGCAATAGACTAAATTTAAAGTCTCGTTTAATTTTGAAGTTGTGTCTTGATTTTATTGCATCTTGAAATGAGATACACTTTTTAGAGTGTAAAAATGAAAAAAAGGAACATTTTGAGAATGTTTAGGTATTTCGTGCAGTATAATTTTCACTCTTAAATGCCCATCTTACTTTAAGATGCGAAAAAATTAAGGCACGACTTGAAATTCAAATTTAAAACATGTTCAAGTTCATTATCAAGCAAGCAAGTCTAAAATTAAGAATAATTTTCTCATTTGTGATAAATTTCCTAAATCCAAGATAAGAAATTTCATCACATTTGTTTCTAGTTACAACACTTGAGAAAGTCCATCTTAATTTTAAGATGAAAGAAAATTGAGGCATGACTTAGAATTAAGGATGGTTTTTTTTAATTACGGGAAATTCGTATAATTTGAGAACTGGTCGTCATAGAGTATATTTAGATTCATGTTTGAATTTTAAGCCGTGTCTTGATTTTATTGCGTCTTAAAATAAGATGCTATTTTTAGAATTTAAAAAAGGAGCATTTTGAAAATATTAATGTATTTGGTGCAGTATGTCTTTCACTCTAAAAAGTACATCTTACTTTAAGATGCGAAAAAATTAAGATACGACTTGAAATTCGAATATTGTCTTAAATTTGGTCCATGTTCAAATTTATCTTCAAGCAAATAAGTGCTAAATCAAAATTTATTCCCTCAAATTATGATGAATGTTCTGAATCTAAGATAAGAAATTCTATCACATTTTTCTCTAGTTACAAGAATGAGAAAAGTCCATCTTAAAATTAAGAAGCCATGTCTTGAATCAAGAATGATGTTCTTCGGTTATAGAAAATCTATCTAATTAGAGAATTGTTCGCCATAGATTAAATTTAAGGTAAAATTCGAATTTCAAGTGGTGTCTTAATTTTATTGTATCTTGAAATCAGCCACATTTTTTAGAATGTAATAAAGTAAAAAAAGGAGCATTTTAGGAATTTTCAGGTATTTCGTGCAGTATGATTTTCACTATAAAAAGTCGATCTTACTTTAAGATGTGAAAAAATTAAGACACGACCTGAAATTCGAATATTATCTTAAATTTGGTTTATGTTCAAATTTTTTTCAAGCAAGTAAATTTTAAATTAAGAATAACTTCCTCATTTATGATAAATGTCTTAAACCCAAGATAAGAAATTTCATCACATTTTTTCTTAGTTACAACACTTGAAAAAATCCATCTTACTTTAAGACGAAAGAAATTTATCATGTAAAATAAAAATAATAAAAAAAATAAAAAAGTATTATCTTCAATTATGAGAAATTCATATGGTTTATGAATTTTTCGCCATAGACTAAATTTAAGATCAAATTCGAATTTGAAGTAGTGTCTTGATTTTATTGCATCTTGAAATAAGACACAATTTTTGGAATGTCAAAAAATAAAAAAAGGAGTATTTTTAGAATGTTGAGGTATTTTGTGCAGTATGATTTTCACTCTAAAAAGTACATCTTACTTTAAGATGCGAAAAAATTAAGGTGCGACTTGAAATTCAAATTTATTTTCAAGCAAGCAAGTCTTAAATAAAGAATGATTTTTTTACATTATGAAAAATATTTATCATGTGTAATAAGAAATTCCATCACATTTTTGCCTCGTTACAATCCTTGAAAAAGTTTATTTTATTTTAAGATGAAAGTAAATTGAGACATGACTTGAAATTTAGATATTATCTTAAATTTAAGAAGCCATGTCTCAAATTTAGAATGATTTTTTAAAATTTTGGAAAATTCATATAATTTGAGAATTGTTTGCCATAGACTAAATTGAGGGTCAAATTTAAATTCCAAGTCGTGTCTTGATTTTATTGTATCTAAAAATAAGTCACAATTTCTAGAATGTAAAAAAATAAAAAAAGGAGCATTTCGAGAATGTTTAGGTATTTCGTATAGTACAACTTTCACTCTAAAAACTCCATCTTACTTTAAGATGCGAAAAAATTAAGACACGACTTAAAATTCAAATATTACCTTAAACTTAGTCCATGTCCAAATTCATTTTCAAAGAAAGCAAGTTTTAAATGTAGAATTAATCCTTAAATTATATTATATCTCCCTAATTCAAGATATATCTCAAATTTCAATAGTGTCTTAAAATAAGATTCAATATTTCTGAATTATACAGTTTTTTTAGTTACATTGAGAATCATGTGAAAGCACCTTATTAAAAAAAAATTATGAGATTTCTGCAAGATTACCTTGATCAAAACGGCAATCTTCGAAGGAACTTGAAAAGTCAATGCAGATTTTACATGTTTTCATTGAAATTTGGCAGGTTTCTGTAAGGATTTGAGTTACTGGTTTGGCAAAAAGTGGATCCATACTTGGTAGTCCAGTAAACCAAAAACTCTGGTTATTTTGATTTTCACAAGAATCGACAATACTTTTTGACTCTGGAAATTAAACAATAACAATACAATAATGAATTTGTTTATTTAAATATTTTTATCTTCGATCCTTAAAAAAATCCAAATTTCCACAGTAAGAATCTTTGTCACTCGTGCTTAAAGTTCAAACTTCAAAAAAGCACAATTCAATTTACTGGATTTTACTGTAGTGGAAAATCACACATGTTTCCGACGTGAAAATTTTATGAGGTGAATTTATCAAAGTTTGCAGAAAAAAATTTCCCTCCTATCGCAAATTGGTACATTCACCTTACGTTGTTTTCTATGATTATTACTTGTAATAAGAGCTATAATTTGATGTGACGTTCGAAGATGAACGACAATCTGTGTATATACGGTACTACTGACAAAATACATTCGTCTTACATTAAGTGCAATCATTTTTTTTTTTCTACTTTTCTCGTAATTTTCCTTGATGAAAATTCTTTGCAAATATTGTAAAGTACTCGCTTTATTTACAGGGTAACTAGAATTAGTGTATTACTGTAGCAGAGCCAGCTTATTTTTCACGACGTGGATGAAAACGAAAATATCGAAAGAATTGCAGTTTTTCCGGAAAATTCAGAAATATGAACTCGATTCTATTTTTGTGATCCATGCTGGCTCAGCTGTAATAATACACAACTTTGTGCATATCACAATTATTAAAAAACAAATTCGACTAGAAAATTATGATGGATTTTAGTTGCAAAGTATTGAGTTTCGTCACGACGAAGAGCAAAACGAAAAGAACGATTGTCTATTTTGTTAGATATATTTTCCACGGTAATGGTACCCGACTGAAAGGACGCGCCAGCTGCGGAAATTTTCGCCATTTTGCACGAAAACCTGGGTTCGGTCGGCTACGAAAAAAGACCTGAATAAATGAATAAAACTACGCACACGAAACAGACGCGAATTGGGAGTTCGTGCAATGTGCGACGTTCCCAAGCTATTTTTTTATACATATAAATATAGGAAAAAAACAAAAGCGAAGATATATTATATGTAATGAATATAGAAATATATGCTATATGAAGAGTATGTATCGGAAATGTAAGTAAAAGCTAGGACAGGAAAAAAACCCTGGTAAAGTGGACGAGATCGAGGGGTGATCACCAAGTGATTTTTCATAGCGAAAATTGTGAAAAACAATGTTTTTTTGCAATTGGAGGTAAAAAAATGTCAAATTATATTTTTGAGAAAGTTCTATTTATAAAGTTACAAAGGATCTATAAAATGAAAATGTTTTTCTAATTAGAAAATTAGCTGGAAAAACGGCAGTTTCTCCAATTAGTGTTTTAGTTGATTTTTTCGATTGGAAAATTTTTGGATTTTTACTCGAAAATTCAAGTACATTTTCAATTGGACAGTTAGTTTTACATTTGAAACTAAAATCAGTTTTCTATTCAAAGGTCAAATTTTTCTGAGAAATTGGGAATCCAATTGAGGAAGCAATAATTTTTTAAGTTGGTTTTCCAATTAGCCCTTAGGAAAACGTCCGAATTATTTAACAATTTATTTTCCAATTGGAAAATCAACCGGAAAATGACATTTTTCCAATTAGTTTTCTAATTGATTTTTTCAATTAGAAAATTTTTTTGATTTCTACTCGAAAATTCAAGTATTTTTTCAATTAGACATGTTCACTAGATTTTTACAAAACAACATCCAACGTCAAAAACACAATCAGTTTTCCATTGTCATTGGACAAACCAATTGAGAAAACAATCATTTGAAGTTGATTTTCCAATTGGACAACCAACCAGAAAATGATAGTGTTTCCTATAAATTTTTCAGTTTATTTGTTTGATTGGAAAATCGATTAGATTTTCACATGAAAATCCAATTGGAAAATCGATTAGATTTTCACATGGAAATCCAATTGGAAAATTTTTTGAATTTCTACACGAAAATCCAAGTATTTTTTTCAATTAGAAATATTCCCTAGATTTTTACAAAACAACTCACGACGTCAAAAAAACGATTAGTTTTTCATTTGGAAATAAAATCAGTAAATTGGACAAACCAATTGAGAAAACAATCATTTTTTAAGTTGGTTTTTCAATTGGCCCTTATGAAAATATCTGAATTAATTAACAATTAATTTTCCGATTGGAAAACCAACCGGAAAATTGCAGTTTTTTCCAATTAGTTTTTCAATTGAGTTTTCCAATCGGAAAATTCATTAGATTTTCACTTGGAAATCCAATTGGAAAATTTTTTGAGTTTCTACTCGAAAATCCATGTATTTTTTCAATTGGAAATATTCCCTAGGTTTTTACAAAGCAACTCACAACGTCAAAAAAACAATTATTTTTTCATTTGGAAATAAAATCAGAATTTGGATAAACAAACTGACAATACAATAATTTTTTAAGTTAGATTTCCAATGAGCCCTTATAAAAATATCCGAATTAATTAACCATTAATTTTCCAATTGGAAAATGAACCGGTAAATGAAAGTTTTTTCAATCAGTTTTTTAGTTGATTTTTCCAATTAGAAAATCAATTAAATTTTCCCTCGGAAATCTAATTATAAAATTTTTTGGATTTCTACTCAAAAGTTCAAGTATATTTTCAATTGAAAATATTCCCTAGATTTTTACAAAACAACTTACGTCGTCAAAAAAAACGATTAGTTTTTTATTTAGAAATAAAATCAGTAATTTGAACAAACCAATTGAGAACACAATCATTTTTCAAGTTAATTTTCCAATTGGTCCTCATGAAAATATCTGAATTATTTTACAAATGATTTTCCAATTGGAAAACCAACCGGAAAATGGCAGTTTTTCCAATTAGTTTTTTAGTTGACTCTTACAATTAGAAAATTAATTAAATTTTCCCTTGGAAATCCAATTGAAAAATTTTTTGGATTTTTACTCAAAAATTCAAGTATATTTTCAATTGGAAATATTCCCTAGATTTTTACAAAACAACTCACGACGTCAAAAAAAACCATTAATTTTTCATTTGAAAATAAAATCAGTAAATTTGACAAACCAATTGAGAAAACAATAATTTTTTAAGTTTGTTTTCCGATTTTTCCTTATGAAAATGTCTGAATTATTTTACAATTGATTTTCCAATTGGAAAATGGCATTTTTTCCAATTATTTTTTTAGTTGATTTTCCCAGTTGGAAAATCGGTTAGATTTTCACTTGGAAATCCGATTGTAAATTTTTTGGATTTCTACTCGAAAATTCAAGTACTTTTTCAATTAGACATATTCCCTAGATTTTTCAAAAACAACTCACAAAGTCAAAAAAACGATTCGTTTTTCATTTGGATATAAAATCAGGATATTAAACAAACTAATTAAATAAACAATAATTTTTCAAGTTAACTTCCCAATTAGCCCTTATAAAAATATTCAAATTAATTAAGAATTAATTTTCAGATTGGAAAACCAACCGGAAAATGGCAGTTTTTCCAATCAGTTTTTTAGTTGATTTTTCCAATAAGAAAATCAATTAAATTTTCCCTCGGAAACACAATTGGAAAAATTTGTGGATTTTTACTCGAAAATCCAAATATTTTTTCAATTAAACATGTTCACTGGATTTTTACAAAACAACTCACAACGCCAAAAAAAACGATTAGTTTTTCATTTGGAAATAAAATCAGTAAATTGGACAAACCAATTGAGAAAACAATCATTTTTTAAGTTGATTTTTCAATTGGCCCTTATGAAAATATTTGAATTAATTAACAATTAATTTTCCAATTGGAAAACCAACCGGAAAATTGCAGTTTTTCCAATTAGTTTTTCAATTGAGTTTGCCAATTGGAAAATTGATTAGATTTTCATTTGGAAATCCAATTGGAAAATTTGTTGTATTTCTACTCAAAAATTCAAGTATATATTCAATTGGAAATATTCCCTAGATTTTTACAAAACAACTCACGACGTCAAAAAAACGATTAGTTTCGAAAATCTGATTATATTACAAGTTGATTTTCTTGATTTTCCAATTGGAAAATCAATCGGAAAACCAACTGAAAATTTTCAGCAAAAGCACTGTATTAAATTTTACTGGCAGTGTATATATATTTAATTTAAAAAATCTAATTAAATACATTCTGTCAAAACTCAATCTTTAAAAATTAAAAATTCAATTAACTTAAAAAGAAAGGACAAAAAGTGCTTTTATTTTGATACTTGAATACTCCAAAAATCAAAAGTAAAAACTGAATTCCATATATTTCATATATTAATTTTTATGTTTATTTCAGTTACAATTTTTCATAACATCCTTATAATTCTCCAATGTTATTTTATCATAAATAATTCAAAGTTTATGAACTATTTTCATATCGTAAGAATTAATTTTAAACAAAATCTCTTGATCCAAAAAATATCACATCAAACCTCAATTTTTCTCAATTCGCTACTTACGATAACTTGTTTATTATTTTTTTTTATGCTTTACCTGATTTTTTTAGTGACCATGTAATTTCCACAAATCATGAATAAATTAAAAAATGATCATGAAATCACTTGGAGATCACTTTTCGATCTCATCGCCATCAGGGAATGGAAAAATGTGTTTCATGCAAAACGACGTAATTCTATTTGTATCATACGAATATTGTGAGAGAATAAATGCTCTTTCTGCCTGAATTTGAACGAGTGTGAACTGTAAAATTCCAGCGTGAATCCGGTGAACCGAAACAATGTATTAAAGTGACATGATCGTTGTAAAAAAGAAACCATTGGATTATTGTTAATTTTGTACTAGAAAATGACATTCCAACCGAGAGCCGAAAACTTTTATAATTTGATCTCTAACGTATGGATCGTCGCACTTTTTGGTGCTGCTTTTTTGTCTACGCTGTTGCGATACAAATTCAAATTTGCAAGCTTTTGAAATTGTTGATTAACATTTCTAACAGTATTACGTAAACTTTTCGATTAATTCGCTTTTGGTTATTGCAATAATGTAGACAAACTTTTCTTTTTTATCTGTCGAACAAAGGAGGCCGAGTGCCATATAGCACAACTCCGAACTTGTACATCATTGTCTACGATTGCGAGGAAAACAAACTGCGATTTTATATATCATTATAGAAATAAGCGTAAGTTAAGTATAGAAGCTTTTTGTACAATGAAAAAATTCCTTTCTTTCGATTCTAAGCAATTGTAAAATACGGAAGCAACCAGCTTTGAAATGCCATCAAAAACTTTCGGAGAATCAAATCATGTGATTATTTATTCGTAGTTCGGGACGTCCTTTATTTTTTCGTGGTCTTGCAGTTTATTTTGGGTTTTTGGCAGCATTTTGATGCGAGTTGACGCATTTTTGTAAGAACGATTTATGTGATCTCATATGGCGGATCCAAGCAAACTACATTCCAGTTAAGTCATTGCGAGAATTCTTTCCAAGTGCGCTTTTTTATAAATAATTTTTCGTAAAAAACACTGCCCTTTGAAAAATACAGCGAAACACTTTTTTATATGAAAGATAATGTACGCATTGGCAATAATTGTCCGTTGTTGAATGTAAAATCTAATGAATCACATGCGAAAGATGCAAAAGTTTGGCTTTGGACTTTTCCTTTCTCTCTCTGATTAAGAACAGCTTGTTTTGGATTTCAGTTGCGAGTTTTTTATCAGGATTAGAGAGAGAAGTTTAGCGTGCATTACCCAAGCGACTTTGTGATAATCGATGGTAACGCACCGAGTTCGCATTTTCACGTATTACCATTGATTTACCATTTGTACGAGCTAAGGTTCATGTATTTCATTTCGTAGAAATAAAGTGAAATTCTAATAAAGTTGTTGGTGTTTTTTTTCAACTGTTTATTATGTAGGTATATGCAGTTTTTGGTGCGTGTTTTTCGGTACGTAACAATTTAAAAATAAAATTAATTTTTAGAAGTACGTATTTTTCTGAAAGTTAAATTCCCTATCTACCATTTCGGTGCAAATATCGTTATAACGATACAAATAAGCAGATTCTTGGACGTTTCTTTATTTTTTGTGTCCTCAACTTCAGTAAACATTAACATTGAGTTTTCGACAAATATGAGCGAACTTGATATGAGTCGGAAAACTTTTTCCTTTTTTTTTTTTGAAATAAGTATGTCAGAATTCGCTAAAAAGAGAAAGTGCGATTATTTTGTTTTTCTTATTTCGGTGTTAGGAAGTAATACAACTATGAGTCGCACATATTTCTAAAACGTATTTCATATAGAATTTGATTTTTGTGGTTTTCAAGTCAAGAATTGCAAATTTAGTGTAAAACCTTTATCATTTTCATTTCTTTCGGATATAAACATCTTGAAACATATTTGAATTGTATTTATTTTCATTCATGGCTATATTCGTTATTGAACGGCCGAATTTAAAACTCGGAAATTTATATATTTTCAGCGAGTTCCTCGGTCAGTTATTCCATCAGTTAAAGTCAAGATTACATTTTGTCTATGATTTCAGTCAAAGCATTCTTTATTAAATTTGTTGAATTAGGTATGACAATACCTTTTAATCTTTAAACAAAAATCTGAAATTCCGTTAAAAATACGATCGAGATTCATAAGTACGCGTATAGTTGTACTATTGTACGAGTATAGTTCATTTTTTTTACTATAAGCATTTCAGCAAATCCTAGTTTTCTATTAATCAGTATGTGTCAGACATTTTTTAATTTTCATTTCTTTTTCTATCGTAATATAACACTGATAATGAAAAATGAGTTATAGACAAATTTGAATTGAAGCTCAGATTAAATTAAAATTATGTATATTTTACTGCATACACATCAGATGATTTTTAGTCAATATACTGTTCATTATTATTATTTTTTGCTGTAATTTTTCGGACACTGTTTTTTGAGAAATTCAACAAATTAACTCAACTATCAACAATCATTATGAATAAAAGGATATTTTCTTTTAATACGAAATTTTTCAAAACTTGCTTGGACGTAGAAGAAGATGGAGCAAAGTGAGTAACTTGTGTGAATAATGCGAAAAAGTTTTGCAAGTCTATAGATCAATATAAATTATATAACGAAAAAGATTGTGCTAAAATATTCGCACAACGAGATGTAAACTCATTGTTATAAAGTATGGCATAACGTTTAAAAATACGAAATATACGAAATAAATGAAGACAATACGGAAAAGCAGAATGTTCAAAACAGATCTACATTTTTCAAAATCTTGCTCTGTTTGAAAATTCGAGACCTACAAGGAAATTGTGTACGGTAATGACATTTTCATAATCATCACAACTTTTTTTATTCAATCGTAACAATCATATTTTTTCATTCTTTTTTTTTGCACTGGATAAATAAATTATTCTGTTTTTCTTTTTACTCCCGTACTGATTTTAGAGATTTTTAGTATTTGAGTTTATTAATTTTTGTTTCTATAAATATATGTTATATAAGAGACGATTGTCATTTGCAAAAATCAGTTTTTGCAAGAAGATGCACACGCAGGACTTTAGTTGTTCCGATGGAGAAAAAAAGAATTTTTCCAACAACGCTTCCCATATTGGAAAATTGTTGCACCACGCTTAAAAAAAAATTTTGCTGTTATGTATTTTTCTTTGATTTATGTAAACAATAATTTATAGTACTCAACGATCATTTGTAACCCGAGTAATTGTTAAAAGATTATGAAAATCATCGAGTTATATATTTTTGCTGAATATCTTTCTTTACTATTGAAAAAAAATATGTAAATTTATGATTTAATTTCTGGAAACATTTTAAACAGTAGTAGAAAAAAAAAAATTTAATCTTGAATGTTTTTCTACGGTTACTGAAATTTCTAAAGATTTAACTTCGTTTACAAATTTGTTCCAAAAGTAAAAAAAAATGATACGTAATGAAAATTTAATTTTCATAATGTCTGAAATTGAAAATGACCGAAAATTCGCGATTTTCTGAATATTTTGATACTATCATAAATTTATTACATCAACGTAACCAAGTTACTAAAACAAAACCAAGTTAAAAAGTGGAAATTTTTATTTATAGAACCCACAATAAATAAATTTAATTAATTAATTTTTTTATTTATTTACGAATAATCAAACCTTAAAAAACGATATATAATCGTTATTGTTGAATATGAATTAAAATTACTTTATTGCAAGTCACGTTCATCACGTGAGTGAAATTTCCCTTTTTTCAATTTTAAAACCCTTATTTTCCTAATCTTTTTCGCGTTCTTTCGAAACGAAATCAATTTTTGATCGTCTTTTTGCACTTGAAATGAAAGCACTCGCAAATCATAATGAGTGCAATACGAGTTCAAAGCAGAGAAAGTGGCGAGGACTTTTAAGAATGACAATGAGCAGAAAAAAGGGTCCACAGGCTTTCATATTTTGATGCACGAGGAAAAACTCGATCGAACAGACCATCACATGTCCTTTTTTCCAAGACTTACGTGTGTATTCGAGTTTAGAAAATATGGAAATTCTAGGCAAGCTTCGTATCTTCAATCACGCTCGACGGCATACTTTATGCGACGCACTATCTTATGAGTTTGATTTTTCGAGATTTCATGTAAATGCAGTATGCGACGCAAAATCCAAAAGAAGTAAAAAAAGTACTTCCATCTTGATAAAATAGTGTACATATTTTAAGACACTGATATCATGAATGAATCGGCAATTTCGAGATGAAATTTTTGTGCATGTAAAATGAATTGCATGTGAGTAATGAAAGTGGCAGGTTTTTGCTATAAAATAAAAAATGAGAGGAATCTTAGAAACTGATCATATTTTAGAGTCTGGAAGACAAACGTTTACTCAAAAGTCGAATGTCATGATTCGCCTAGGAAGAAAAAGTAAACAGGCGAGTTTCATTTCGGTCAAGGTGAAGATATATCTTTGAATAAATTTTAAGACATTTTTGGAGCATCTAGAATGGAAAGAAAAACGAAAGTGATTTTCTTCAACATTTTAGCAGATATTCAATAACCTTGCTACGTTGTACGCGGTCGAAAGGAAGTAAAATTCTGAAATTCATTTATAAAGCCTAGAAGAATTTGATGAAAATTTAAAAAATTCTTAATGTTTAAGACTTGTTAATAATATTATTAATAAAAATAAATTTTTTAAAAACATCTCCTAATTGTTTCTATAATCTTCCATTGTTGGATGTCGTTTCATGTGAAAGATTTCGATTCAATTTCACAATTGACGTCTTAAAAATTTTCAAAAAATTAGACTCACGAAATAATTTACTTAAAGTATTTCTGAAATGTTCTAAAATGAATAATTTAAATGTAATAATAATGACAATAATTGACGAAATTAATGCAGAAATCTTTTTGAAACATTTCTATTAATTTTTGTAGCATGACTATTACATGTTATGTTTCAAAAATATTTCAGTTATATTACAAAACAATGATAGTTAAATTATTTTAGAAACATAACATTGTTATATTTAAAATGGCTTTTTATATCTTTCTGGAATACTTTCGAAACAAAATTTGCACTATTTTATGGTGAATTTTCAATTTATGGAAGTAAATTTAAAAAAATTCACTCCAAGGAACCAAGCGAAAACCGAATATAGTTGGTGAATGGTCATCACAACCATGCGTTTTATTTAAATGCACCCTGATATTCAAACTCTGTAAATTTATTCGAGTGAGAAATCTGAAAATCAAACTGGAGTGGAAATTTCACTCTAAATAGGTAAAATTTTAATAGTTCGAGAGTGAAACTTCTCTTGAAAAAACGAGCAATCTATCCACTTAATCTTTTTGAGTGAAATTTCCCGTTGCCAGTCATTTTTATATTCCTGAAGTTCCAAATATTTAAAAATAAAAGAAATATAAAAAAATTGTTCCCATTACTTTTCCTAGTTAAATTAATAAATATTTCTTTAAATTGAATAATTATTTAATTAATTGTTCTGAACCACTATTAACTTAATTTTATTTAAATTTTAGGTAGAGCTGAAAAACGAACTTTTCATCATTTTTGTTTATCTTTTACACGTTTGAAACTTCGGCGTATTAATTTTTCCCGATTTTCCCACGTCCAATTTTCCGAAAATAAGTTTCCACGTGACTATTTTTCCGAAAGACTGACTTTTTGTTTCTAATTTTCCGAAAAAGAACGTGATTACCAAAAACAACAAATTACAAATAAATAAATTAAAAGACAAATTTCTGTGGAATAAGCATCATGAAAAATGAAAGTCGTCATGAACTTTGTTTGTGTTTTATATTATTCCAAATTATATAATTTAATGCTTTGTATATATTTATGATAACAATATATTTAATTATCAATCGTTTCTGTACTGTGAAAAATAATTTTTTGTTAATTCAGCTTCCTTTTTCAGTCTGTATCAAAACCCACATGAAAAAAAAGGTACTAAATATCTTAATAAAGAAAAATCGACGTATTTTGTGTTTTTTCATCAAATTTTTACAATTTATTTGTTTCATAATGTAAACAATGTTATAACCTAAAATGAAATTATCTTTAATAAAAATCGATGACATTCATTTTGGATACTGTTTTTGACATAAAAAATGACTTAGAATTCCAAATAAGACATGTTGGAGTGTCTTCGAATATCAGATAAGATACTTCAAGAAGTTTCTTGGAAATTCAAAATATCTTGAAATTTTTTAAAAAACACTTTAAAAAGTGTCTTAGACACTTGAAAGTGTATTAGGGTTCAAGAAAAGATACTTTTCAAGAACTTTCAGTTCAAAATAAGACTTCAAGGATTGTCTTCACATTTTTTACAAATCACTTCAAGTAGTATCTTAGATGTTTAAAAGTGTCTTCGAATTTTAATAAAAACACCTCAAATAGTGTCTTGGACATTAAAAAGTGTTTTGAAATTCCAAAAAAGACACATTGGAGTGTCTTGTAATTTCAAATAAGAAACTTTACGAAATATCTCAGAGATTCGAGAGTGTCTTAAAATTCCGAATGAGACGTTTCTGAATGTCTTAGAACTTCGAGTAAGAAATTTTGTAAAGTGTCTTAGAAACGTCTGAATATCTTTGGATTTTCAAAGACACTTTGAAAAGTGTCTGACAATTCCAGAAAAGATACTTCAGAAGATCTTTGAATTTAAATAAGACACTTAAATAAGTGTCTTCAGATTTGTAATAAATCACTTTAAGAATTATTGTGTCAGACGTTTGAAAGTGTCTAAGAGTTTTATGAAAACACCTTCAAAAGTGTTTTGAACATTGAAAAATATTTTATAATTCTTCGAATTCTTCGGAGTGTCTTCGAATTTCAAATAAGATACGTCAAGAAGTGCCTTGGAAATTCAAAATATCTTGAAAACTTTTAAAAAACACTTTAAAAAGTGTCTTAGACACTTGAAAGTGTATTAGGGTTCAAGAAAAGATACTTTTCAAGAACTTTCAAGTGTCTTCGAATTTTAAAAAAACACCTCGGATATTGTCTTGGAAATTTAAAAGTGTTTTGAAATTCCGAATAAGACACATTGGAGTGTCTTATAATTTCCAATAAGAGTTTTTACGAAGTATCTCAGAGATTCGAGAGTGTCTTAAAATTCCAGAAAAGATACTTCAGAAGATCTTCGAATTTGTAATAAATCTCTTTGAGAATACAGGGTGCGCCACCAAAATCCGGACAAATTCAACAAAAAATTCATTACAAATATTTATCATGAATAAATTTATTAAAAAAAAAAACCTTTTTACATGCTAATCGATATATCTATGGAGATAATAATTATTCGATATATCCTCCATTCGCTGCTACAACGGCCTCTAATCTTGGTC
>JAPYZL010054061.1:0-14373 GCA_030522825.1 Platygaster orseoliae | reverse complement strand
AGCACTCGGCTTCGCCTCGCGCTGAAAAATCACGCCTGTACTCCCCTCGTACTGAAAATCACGCCCGTGCTTGCCTCGAACTGAAAATTCTGCCTGTAAGACAAAAGCCTACTTTGCGGCCTTGGTACACAATCTACTATGAAAAAACTCCGAAAACTTTTGTCTTTTTCCTTCTCGCTAAAGAAATTTATAAAATATGTTTGTTTTTTCATTGCAAGAAATTTCAATGTATTTGAAAAAATGTTATTTCAACGCATCTTTCCAGGTATTGAAAATAATCGCTAAATTGAAGGAACTTATCATTTTCTTCTTCAAATTCAACATTTTTAATAAAAAGTGATTCATTTGAAAAGTCTTTCTGAATTTCTCTTTTGAATTAGCTCTCGTACTCTACAGGTCCCTCGCTTCGCTCCTATGTGTAAAACTGCTAAAGGGAAAATACAGTCTCATTTCTTGATTTCAAGTCAGAAATTTGTTCATCTAAAGTTTACACGCTTTCTACGTAAAGTTTATGTAAACAGTTTGTAAGGACTTGATTTGTACATATACATAGGCATGGGTTTTTGAGTCACACATTTCTCATTTTGAAAAAGTTTCGTTTCAAGTATTATTTTCGTTTACTTCTGCTGTCATTGTTGTCTGCCAAGAAAAGCATTATTATTATTTAATTCAATATTTATTCAGTAAAGTGAAACTTATAATTTCCACTAGTGAAGCGCGTTGTGCCAATCCTATTGTCTCATGATCATCCTTTTTTTTTCATCTGAATTTCGGTGTTTGCAAAAGTTTTTGGCGTATGTTCTGTTATTCCTGTTTTGACCTGCAATTTTCTGGATTTCCAAAAAATGCCGAATTTTCCAAAAATGAAGGAAGAAGTAGAATTGAACAAAGAAAGTAGGCAATCATTGTTCGCGTGACATGCCTTTTCTGAACTTGAATTTATTTTTGGGTCACATAGCATTCATGAACTGTTTATTGATAAATATTGATGAATATACATAATGTTTGAAGTTAATAAATATTGTTGATTATAAAAGCAAGTGGTTCAAAAATATATTGCAACGTACATAAATAAACCTATATAAAAAAACGTTTCAAATCCACGTTAAAACTTGTTTGCAACAACTCTACGTGAACTGATAATTCATCAAAACAGTTTATATGAATTTTCATGTAAATAATTCATACAATTTTTACGCAAAATTTGTGTTACCATCATGTAAACGTTCAACATGAACTGTTTTCATATCTAAGCTGTGCATGCAACAATGTTCGTGTGATGTTGTCTACCGAGGAATATCTCGAAGATTTCTCCAGTACGTTCTAGAGGATTCACAATCATTTACGCAAGCTTCTTTTCAAGCGCACAACAGGTACATGAAAATCATGGGAATTTTTATCTCATTTGTTAATTATCGGACGTTTTTTTTCGTTTATTAAGTATGATCGAACGCGATACAAATACAATTCACTTCCACTAGTTGATAACGCGTTGGATTCAAGGGTTGCTTTCCCAACGAGATAGTCTTTTGACGTCAAAAGAGGGCGACAAAAGTGATCTGAGTGAGGTGCTGGGCGGTGACGTCGAGCCGCTGAAATACTTGAGGGTCAGAGGCGATTGCAAATGACGGTGTCTAATGACTTCTCGCTCGACAGGCAATGGCCAGAGTTCCTGAAAAGTATAGTCACATGAAAGTCAGAGTAATTATGAGTTTGAGCAACGCAGTATCACTCTTTGTTTTCAAATAACTCATACTGCAAAGAGTGAATGAATCTTACCTGGAGCGAGAGAGCCTCTTCTCAGGACTCATTCGGCTTGTTTCTACGTCCAGTGAGCGACCCAACGAACGATTTAATTGTAGCACTAATGCCTCGTCCATTCGGCGTATTAAGACTGCTCACGTTCCTAAAACCTTGGGGATGAGCGTCCAAACACTTCTGGTACCTCAGCTGTTAAAAGTTTCAGTTTATATTTAGTTATATGTTCAAGTATAACATTTTATGACATTAGTGTATGTTCGGAAGTGTTCGGGGATGTTTGGAAGTGTTCGGGGATTTTCGGAAGTCTTCGGGTAGTTTCGGAAATGTTTGGGTATGATCGAGTATGTTCGGAAGTGTTCGGGTATTAAGTGTTAAGTCTTAAGTATTAAGTGTTAAGTCTCAAGTATTAAGTGTTAAGTCTTAAGTATCAAGTGTTAAGTCTTAAGTATCAAGTGTTAAATCTTAAGTATTAAGTGTTAAGTCTTAAGCATAAGTCTTAAGTGTTGAGTCGTAAGTCTTAAGTCTTAAGAAGTCAGGTAGGTTAGTGTTGACTGAATCAGCGGGATAAAGTTTTTTTATTCTTTAGAGAGACAACTGAACTTTTTAAAACTAAACATGCAGTACAAGTAATATAAGTTTAATGGAAATATACAATCCTACGAAATTTCAAATTATTTAAATTTAAAAGTTTATTTTATTTTACCCATTCAAATTTCTTTCATCCCCACATTTTCTGTCGAACCTTATTTTTAAATTCGATTAAATACGTTAAACTCAAAAATTGCTAATTCACCTTGCACGCAGCCTCGATGGTTTTGCAAAGCGCCCCGCTGCTAGGCTCGCAGTGGAAAACGTGGGCGATGAACAAATCCTGTGCGGTGTGCATGATAAAGGCGCATTGTTTCACGTTACGCCCAATACCCAAAAAGGACAAGTATCGCACTCGGCACTCTGTTATTAGCTTATCGTCCTGCGACAAGGATCGTTTATTAGTCAATTTGACAAAACAAAAATTCGCAAGTTGCGAAAAATCATGGGAACGTTTTGTCCATAGGGAAGATGGAAAATTGATAGGGAATCGATGAAATATCCGCAACTAATCATGTGAATCAGTTTTAAAAGCTTTTTTTTTTTGTTATTATTGGAAACGAGTGTTTCAAACTCGACGGTAGAATTTTTTGACAAACCTTTGGTATACCCATGGGATCTTCTATTTACAATATAATATCTAACTTTGTAATGCAATATTCAGGAAAAATTGTTTATAAAACATAAGTTTCATTGTTCCTTTTTTTGTTAGATTTGTAAATGATATTTTGATAGCTATACCAGAAAACAAAATTATGTTCAAAACATATGTCCGAATTACAATGTCCAATAGTACGTTATGTCCAAAAATATTATAAAACTAAATTCTAACAATTTTTGGACATACTGTTTACATATAACATGTTAGAGATATGTTTGTGAATAACATATTTACAGTAGTATAAGCAAGAAATAAAAAAAAAACATGTAAAATACAGAAATTTACGATAATTTGGTTAATTAATGTAAAAAAAGAAAAACAATGAAAACTTACAAAATATAGTTTTTGAAAATTGTCGCAATTTTTAGCAATTTACTAAATTTTTGATAATTTTCTTTAACTCCAAATTTAAATTGAATTTTACATTTAAATAACATCTTTGTGCAATAAGGATCAATTTTTTGATTTCAAAAAACCTCATAACGATTTAAAAATTAAATATACAAAAATACCAAGCAAAAATCAATCAACTATTAATTTCTAGTTTTACCGAACCACTGAAATTTTTAACAAGTATATTTTCCAAAGTTGTAATATTATATTCTAAATTATTTTTAAAAGTTTAGACCGTTTCCATTAGAAAACATTTTTTGATTTTTATAAAAATGTAGTCGGTATTTTAAACGGTTTCTGTAATTTTTCGGGATTGAGAAATTTTTCATGATGTACAAAATTTATTAACATTTTCTGAAATTCAACAAATTATTCGAATTCTATAGAATTTACGATAATCTGGAGAGTCATCCCAATGCTTTTTTTTCATTTTCTTTATATTTTAACAATAATAATAGAACAAAAATTCATTGAAATTTGTGTAACTGATAATAATTATTCATAATTTCTCAATACTTTCAAGTTTTTGAAATTTTTTCATAAAATTTTAGAAAACCATACACTTTTCCAAAAATATGATAATGATTGCAATATACAAAATTTATGAACAATCTCTGTAACTCTTCGAATTATTTATAAAATTATCGACTATTTGGAAAATTCAAAATTTTCAAATTCTGAACATGATACAAACTATTCAAAGATTTGTGTTAGACTAAAATAATAAGAAAATTTAGACATCTTTGCTCATTACAGTTTGGGGATTGTGGTCTCCTATTCTACAATTCATTTGTTAAGTAAAGAGAAACAATTTTGATAATTTTTTGGAAATAAAAATAGATTCAATTTGTAATAACGAAAAATTAGAATTCGATTTGTTTCAAAAAGTAACTTCTTCTGGTAGATATTTAAACTTTATTCAAAAAACCCTATCCTTCAAAAAATTGGTATCATTACTCATTTAGTTGACAACATTTTTAATCTTTCTGACAAAAAGCAATAAAAGATTAATGTAGATAATTTTAAGAAAATATTGACTGGAAATAATCATCATCTGTATTTAATCAATGAAAATACTAAAAAAAGGATTTTCTTTTTATAAAATAAATACATTGAGGTTGAAAAAAGTTTTGATAATGGAAGTTCTGTAGTGGTACCATATTATATTGAAAATCTGTATCAGAATCGAGAGAAAATATTATACAGATATGATTCAAAAGTAATTTTAAGATTGAACAATAAATCTAATTTATTATTTAAAGGAAAGGATTGTTTATCTACTGGAGATGAACAGTGTGTAGTATATTTAATTATATTGTAATGATTGCAATGTATCGTATGTTGTACAAACTAAAACAAGTGTAAGTACAAGAATTGAGAAACATGAGAATAATATAAAAGGTTTTTTTAAAGAGCACTCTGTTATTAGTGAACATAGAATCCAAAATTTAAATGATTTTAACTGTAACAAAATTGATATTTTAGATGGAGAAAAAGATTTTTTCAAAAGAAATATTTTAGAAATGATTTTCATAAAAAAGAGTTATCAAAATATAATCAGAGTGACACTATAAATTTGAATACTACTTATGATAAGTATATAAGATAATTGAAGTCCCAAAAAAGATGATTGGAAATTGACTTATTTGTATCCTACTAATACATAATATGATGTAAAACACTGTTTTGGTGAAAAAAATGTAAAATGTTTAATTTTTTGATTATTAGGTTCAAACTCCCTGCTATTATGATGTAAAAATTGTTAATTAATTCTTTGAGAAGGGTTCAATAAATGATAGAAAGCTTGGACTACACGGAGAAAAATGTTTTGTTTACAGCAACCATTGATTTAGTAAAATATGGACACACCAAAGTTTTGGGTACTACAACCAAAACTTCTGCTACAGCAACTAATGCCCAATTTTCATGACTGATACTTAGGTTGCAATAACCAAATATTTGGTTATCATGCCTGAAGTTCTGGTTGTACTACCCAAAACTTTGGTGGGATCATATTTTACTAAATGAATGGTTGCTGTAACTAAAATTTCTAAAAGTAGATCTGTTTGATTATTTTTCCCTTCAACAATGGCTCTAAAAGATTAGTTCTTATTGAATAAATTATCTATTAATTTAAGTAATCGTATGTAGAAGATTTAGAAAAAAATTCGAGTGATATATAGTATTTCCTATTGATTTTGTAACTAACGCTGAAGATTTCAATCTTTTCCAGTTTCATGGACGTTTGTTCATATTCGGGAATAATAATAGGATAAGTTGTTGTTTATTTACGTACATCTGGAGTTAAAATAGAAATCATGCTTGGTGCAACGGCGACATTGACGCTTCTCCATTGAGTCGCGGGCGTGTTCGTCGCAAGGTGGTCGATCGCATCGTTCAGAATTTCCATTCCCGCGGCTTGCGTAACTTGCATTGAACCGAGATATTGCGCTCGCAGAAGTTTTTTTGGTTCTTCCATTGGCGTTGGGAACGATTGCGCTGGGAAATTTGAACCGTAATTACTCGTTAAGTTATTTTACCATTTTCAGTTACAACAACTTTATCACGTTCGGCAAATATTATCAAACAAATCGTTTTCTACATTATTTTTGAAAAAATGTTTTTCTAGCGTTTCTGAAACCTACACTTTTTAAACATTATGTAAATTTTTTGTTATCTAGAAATTTTTCTTTATGCGACTACCTTACAAATAGTACATATTTAGAAAATTCAAATTAGTTTGAGCATTACCGTTTTAAACATATTTTGAAAAACTCTTTAGTACAAGAGTCTGAATAATGATCGATTTATTATTATTTTTTTTTTTCAAATTTTTTGGCTTATATTTTGGGTGTCTTCTAACTTTTCTACGCTAGTGCAGAATGATAATTTTTCATTACAAGTATGAGAAACGTTTATGTTTTCTTAGATTTATTTTTATAACATTCAACTCCAAAGCACAGTTTAGATTCTGAAAAAACTTCCGGCATTTTTATAATCGAAAAAACTTTGAATGTTTTTCTCGCTATTTCTAGTCACTAAGACGATATCAAATTCCGTCATTATTTCTGTGACCAACTAAACATGAATTCGTTTTTTTGTGTCTTCTGTATGTATTTGATACCTTTGTATTGGCATAAAAAAATAATAAATATTGTTGTAAGTGAGGAACTTTGTAAAATGTATGAAAATGAATTTTTGAAATATATATTTGTTTTCTGTATTTTTTCTTGGAACAAGATATTTATACATGATTGTACGATTTCCAACTTTTCTTGAGGTATAAGATTTTTCTCTGATTATGATGATTTTGTTTAAAAGGTTTTCTTCGATCTCAAAAATATGAAATTTTATTATATTTTGAACTCATTAGCAATGTTTTTTTGAAATTGAAATAGTTATAGAAAATTTTCGGATCGCAAAATTATTTGCAGTTGTTATAATTGTAAATAATTTTAGTTCAATTTCAATATTGGCCAAATAATAAGCAAATTTTTTTTTAATAATAATATTTTCTGTAATCTTGTGATTTTCAGAAGTTTTTTGATTCGAGAATCTTGTAATCTACTCACTTGTGCCATTTTTCTTAAATTTGACCATTTCGTGTAATATTGTAACATTTTCTGATTCTTTAAAATTTATGAATTTTGTAAAATTTCGTAATTAAGTAAAAAATGTAATTTTCTTAATTCGTGAAATGATGTAACTGTGTGAAATTTGATAACTTTTTTATTTTGTGAAATTTTGTTTTTTAGAAAAATTTTTCGATGTTATATCAACTTCTAATTTTTCAATTTTGGAAGTTTTAAAATTTCCAAAAATTTTTTGATTCTGGAATTTTGACATTTTTAGACATTTTGTGACATTTTTTTTGAACTTTTAAATGGTATTTGAATCTGGAGAAAGTTTCTCTTTGTGAAACTTCTTATGTCCTACGATAGTTCAATTTTTCAACATTAATAGTACCATTTTAAGCTACAAAGGACTAGTTTTCATACAGTATATGAGCTAAGCCGGTTCTGGTCATCTTCGGAGTCAGAACCGGCTTAGCTGATCTACTGTAAGGGACTTATTTTTTGTCAGTGGCAGTAGCGAATATTATTTTATAAGATAGAGAGATATAGAGCACGGAGAGAAATGGTTTGGTTACAGCAGCCGTTGATTTAGTAAAATATGGACCCACCAAAGTTTTGGTTACTACAACCAAAACTTTGGTTATAACAACTAAAGCTTCTATTATTGAAACCAATGCTCAAATTTCATGACTGATTTGAAATAACCAATAATTCAGTTATCATGCCTAAAGCTTTGGTTGTAGTACCCAAAACTTTGGTTGGCTCACATTTTACTAAATCAATGGTTGATGTAACCAAAACTTCCGTGAGATATACTTTTTTTAAATGACATAATAATAAGACATAAGAAGTTACACTTTGGGAAACTTCTTATCTACGCTCTCTGGGGCCAGAACCAGCTTAGCTTATATACTTGATACTTCTTAAAAATCATACTATGGTAGGACACAAGAAGTTTCACTTTGTGAAATTACATGGAAAAAATGTTTCATTCATCCAATAAAAATTTCATTGTTCATATATCAAGAACATTTTTTTCATTGGGATAAGTGAAGTTTTTATAAGCATAATAACGTGTTATTTTGAAACAAGAGTTATTTGTTTTTTGCTGATGAAAAAATTCCTTGTAGCAATAAAAAAATTTTATTTGATACATCCACAATGAAATTTTCATTGGAAGAATAAAAACGTTTTTTCCGTGTATATAGAGATGTTTCACGACCATCATTTGAATAGTAGAAGCAGTAAAAATTTTTTTTCTGGAATTTTTTGTTCGTTACTTTTTTGAAAATATGAAATCAACTCACTGACAAGAGTTTGCCCGTTTTTGTGAAATCGTCGATGTTCTGTGGGCAAATTCGTCGGCCTCGCTGCGAGGCCTACTCTGCCATTGACGTCGATCGGTTTTGCGAGGTTCTGGTGTAACGATCTCTCGATCATGATCTTCTTGCAAATGTCCCGCAGCGTGTTCGCAATTGTACGAGCTGGCATGTCACATCGGAAAACGTGACACATGTGCTTCCGCGTCGAGCGATCTCTTGCCACGTACGCGAAATCCCTGCGATTGCAATCACAGCGGATGTATTTAGAAGCATTTCGTCAGTAGAAATGAAAAAACGTGTTACTAGCTCGGGAAATGCTTACCTTTCACTGTCGAAGCCCGCCGGAAATGAGACATGAAAATAAACAGACACCGAGTGGAGATTAGAAAAACACTCTTTCAATCGAAAACAGCGAATTTTAAATAACGGAAAGAGTGAAATGACTTGAGTATTAACGGTTTTTGTTGGGAAAAAATGTAGTTAAAATATGAAATAGTTTTGTATTACCGTCCATGATCTCTGCCGACACCCCAGACTCGGAGTGTATGAATCGGCTGAGTATTGAGAACCGTCAGATTTTCAGGATCTATTAATTTCAATGCTCCTTCGTCCAAATCCATGAACAACTCTTTGCCCTGAAATGTTCCAGTATATTGTGATTTTCGTGAATATTCCGTTTTGCTATAAAATATTTATATTTCACGTAACAAATGTATGAGAACTTCAGAAGACACATCAGAATAAAAATCAGTTTGAAAAGTAAAATTTTATAAATTTTGGAGTCTCTTGTGTGGTTTCTAAATATTAATCAAGGATTTTCTTTTGTGTCTGTGGATCTTCTTGATTATTCGTGGAGGTGATTATTCGTGTATGTGAAATGTGATATTGACTAACATCGCCCCATCGGCCGACCACGTCCAAGAGGTCGTTCCTGCCGAGCGAAAGGTCGACGATGCACTTATTAACAGCTTTACTGCTCCTTTCGGGCGTTAAATCTTCCTCTGCGATCTCCGTCCAGCCCAGCGACCGCACCGCGAACCTCACGTACTTGTCTCTGTTGTCAGAATCTGTTCTAGCTGGATAACTTCTTCTCCTGAAAGATTTTCCATATTTTTTATATCTCCTACACATGTAGCTTTGAATGTAGACAGATCAATGCGACATTTTTGACGTAGAACTACGTCTTTCGCCGTGCTTTTAAGAAGGTTGCTATAGGGCGTAAATTTAGTAACATTGAGTAACAAAATTTAGTAACAACGGCAACGGCAACGGCAACGGCAACGGCAACGACAAGGCTGCTATAGGGGGATAAATTTAGTAACATGCAATGGCAACGGCAACGAAAAGGCTGCTATAGGGGTGTAAATTTAGTAACATGCAACGGCAACGGCAACGGCAACGTGAAGACTGCTATAGGCGGGTAAATTTAGTAACATGTAACGGCAAGTGAAACGGCAACGGCAACGAAAAGGCTGCTATAGGGGGGTTCCCAATTTATTAGTCCCAAGTTCACAAAGAGTGAAAATATTTTTGGGCCTTCTGGATTGGGCACAAATAGTGAACCCTAAATTTCAGGTTCCCAATGTATCAGGCCAAATACACAAGGGCCAAATTATTTTTGGGTCTTCTGGATTGGGCCCCAACAGTGAGTCCCAAATTTCAGGTCCCCAATTTATCAGGCCCAAAAATAATTTGGGACTTATTAATTGGGCCATAGATTACAAGGCCCGATTTAAGTTAATTCAATTGGTGGAGGTATTTTTTGAGATAAAACTTGTTACTTGTTGACGTAGTTCTACGTAACGGCACAGATATTCTGTGCCTACGTCTAAGTTTTTTTTTCACCAAAAACTTACTTCAAAACTAATTCTTCCTTCCTTTTGTTCTCTACTTCCTGGTCTAAAGCTGAACTAGTATTACTTCGAGGAACTGAATTGATGATACTTCCAATACAATGAAAATTGTTTATCTGTAAAACAAATTGAAATTTGTATTCAGAAAAGTCAAATCGAAAGAAATCTCGAATGACTTACACTCTCATTATTCTTGACTAGATTTTTTCGCGCTTCTATCGAGTTCACGTCGGGAGGCTCTCTTTGAATATTGCCGCTTTTGATGTGCCAGTAATAGGGTCCGTAATTATCTGTAATTTGTTGGAAAAAGAGCTTGCTGTCAAAGAATGTTATAATGAGGTTTTATCAAACCATTATGAACAAGAGAGTAACTGATTGAGTTTTATAAGAGTAAAAATATGGTTTGTTGTAAAAACTATGGTTATTGATAGAAAACCTGAGAAATCCTCTAAAATTTATTTCAATGGTATTTACCTGAATGTCGTTCCCATCCAGGCGGGCAAAGATTTTGTTCGAACGCGCTAGGATCCTTTCCCACCATGTTTTCCGGCATCGCGATTTTGCAACCTGAAATATTTCACGTGAAAATTGCATGTACTTACTATTCTGACTTCATTAGCTTTGTTCAAATGTCACCTACAAAACATTCAACGATGCTAATTGAATGCTTGTGAATTAGAAAATTTCTACGTTTATATACTACATTTCTAAAGTTAGATAACTCATCGAAATTCTTCTGCAGGATTTTCACAAAGAGTATTTCATGTGTCATATTTTGAACTGAGCATTTCTTTCTAGCATGTCAAATCCAGTTAGTGGAGTGATAAAAACTAACTTTTGTTTTCGGAGTCAGCATTGTCAACCTCGACATCGGGGGCCTGTTTCTCGGTGCTATTGCTCTTCTGAATGCTGGGCACACAACTATTTTTTTGCTCTTTCGGTTGTCGACGTTTCACTGGCACCGCGTAAAGTTCAGTGTTCAAGACACTGTCCACGTGCGGTATGCCACCCATTTCCAACCCCTCGTTATCAGCTTTCTCGCAATATCTGAAACGTAAAAGAAACAACAGTTCTTTACTTATTCTTCACAAAATACTATTATGATTTTTTTATTCATTGCTGTCGACTGGTTAAACACTCATAGATCATACTCTCTTAGTTGAAATTAGTGAAATTGTTACTAATTAAATTAGCAGGTGAGTTATTAAACTAGTATAATTCGAGAAATCGAATAAATGTTTTTTAATGGAGCTCATGGCTAAACATAACAAGAAGTAAACTATTGTTTTTCAGATGCTGGCAACTATAATTTATTCTTCCTTCATTCGTTTTTATCGATATTTAAAAGTATGTACCAATAACCAGATTCTTCATAATTTTGTCCCCTTCTCCTTGCCAACGAATAATGAAGAGATAGAAAAACGTTTCGACTCTACGTCAAAACTCGATTTATTCAGCTCACGAATCCAGTCGCGGGGATTTTCCAATTCCCATGTAAAATCGAGGTGAAAAGTGTTGTCGATTTCACGCCGAAACCAAGTTTTTACGAATATCATCTTTTTTTTTTAGGGTTTTGAGAGAATTTTTGACCGTACGTGTCAAGAATAATTTTCACGATGTTACTAAAGCTCGTGATGTACTGTTTCTTATGAAACCTACTAAAAACAATAAACGTGAAGTTCAAACCTGAACAATTCAATTTATAAATTGTAGTTTTGTTGAATCAACAAAACTTTGAAAATATACGATATTTTTCCAAATTTTTTCCAAAATAAATTTTTGATATAATTATCAAAATTTTCGACAATCTTAATTTAATGTTACATTGTTCAATTTCAAATAACTTTCGGGACATTGCACGGTTTTATTAGTTTTCGGAATTTTCGACATTTCCCACTATCTTCAAAAAGACCCGATATTAAGTGAAATTTTCCAAAACTTTCCAACTTTGCAAAATCATTATTGGAAAATTTTTTCACAAATGTTTCCGGATTTTCAAAATTTAGAACATAGTGAAAAAATTTCACAATTGTCTTGATTTCATAATGTATAATCTCGTTAGTGTCTAAATTTGTCAGATTTTCATTAAAAATGAAAAAACTTTTTCGTGCATTTTTCGAAAAGACATTTCTCATAATGAACAGAATCTGCAAAGCTGACAAAAGTTTATTTCAACGATTTCTCTTTCTATATCAATATTCATTTTTTATCTTAAATTTAAATTTTGTACATCTCATGAAGAGTTTTCGCTATTTTCAATAGTTCTAAAAATGTCGAGATTTTTATCAAAAAATGTAAAAACCAATCATACATTACTTACAAAAATATAATAATGAGTACAGTCTACGAAATAAGTAAACATCTAATGCAAATTTGGAAGTTTTTTCGTATTTCATACAGTTATTGACAATCATGAAAACTTTCATTTTTGTAAATTTTTAGAAATTTCTGAAATTTCAGGCATAATAAGGAATCTATGGACCTTTACAAATTTCATACAGTTTTTACAATTTATTAAAGACTTTCGTGCTTCTATAATACTTTTCCAGTTATACAGATTTTTATCAAAAAATGAAAAAAACAATAATATGCATATTTTTAAAAAATATATCATAATGATAATAATATTATAATATACAATGCAATCAAATTCGTAGTTTTAGGAAAAATTTATATTTACTTCACTTGTTATCTGCGAAATATTGATATTTTTAAGTTTTATCAAACTTGTTATTTAAATAACAATAACATTATAAAATTGTGTGGTATAATATTAAATTAACATTAATGTGAGTACAATATTTTTTTCAATTACATCTTTTCTTTTTCTTCGGAAATAAATTTAAAAAATATAAAATAAATTTGAGAATTGAAAGATCTAAAATATAGCCATAAAGATATCGAAAGACTACTTAACCTGCTTTGTAAATTTTTTGATTCAAAAATACGCTACAAGTCAAATTACCTGGTTGCTACATTTCTTCATCTTTATAAATAAAATATACTTTAGCAACTTAAAGCTATTGATTTTACTAAATAGGGAACAAAAAAAAGGTCATTTTATGATTTTATCTTTATTTTATCTTTTTAAGTACAGTAAGTAAGTACGGAAAAAGTGCAGTAATCACTAGTAGTAAAAAGATAAATCTCAACTCATTTTCAACAAGTATCGAGTATACAAGTTAGGCTAATTCCAGCCCCGGGATCCTACTATGTTAGGACATGAGAAATTTCACAAAGTGAAATTTCTTATGTATGTTAATGATAGATCCTTCCATAATACTATAATATTTTTAAGAACATAAGAAGTTTCACTTTGAGTTCTATACTCTGAAAATTAATATCAAAATATCACAGCGATAATTTCAGGAGGATATCTCTATTGTACGTACATTTTTTGTACATTGTTAACATTCTGCATATATTTATTGTGCATATTATAATTGCTTACATACGTATAAAAAAACCATTTCTTTGTTTAGAATTATGTCAACTTGCAATAATAAGCAACCTCAAATTGACAAATCTTTTTTAAGAATTCAATTATTAATAATAATTATATCATGATAATTTATTCATAATTATAAAAAAATTGATTCAAAAATACTTGTTAATAATATCCATACTTGCTTGTGTTGCTGATCTGTATCCCTAGTGATTTTGATTTTTATAAAAACAATAAAAAAATTTGAATAAGATTAACCTTATAAAAATTTTATAAAAAAAGTGTTTCTTATTAAATTCTGTTTCCTTTAGAAAATTTTTAGAAAATAACTTTTGTATCGAAATTTCTTTCTGTAAGAAATTTATAAAAACAGTACATTACTGCGAGTTTTGGAAATGTCGGTTTCGACGAAACGAAAGTTTGCAGCCCGAGGCGAAGCCGAGGGCTGTAATCGTTTCGTTAAAATAGGCAATTTCCAAAACTCACAGTACGATATTTTATTCACAGTTCGCTAGTAATTTCACGTCCAAATATCCGATTACTAGCAAATTGTGAATAAAATTTGTTTTATAAGAAAGGGCATAGCCGGGTTTTCAAGTGAAAACTGCCCCCGAGCTGATTCAAATTCGTAATTTAATTTTTAAAAGTACTCGGCTGAAGGATGTTTTTTGCAAAGTTGCAGACTATTGTCTGCCATATTGAATGAGTTATGGTGCATTTTGTGATTTTCGTTTTTTGGCTTTTTCAGCTAAAATAATTATCCGAAAAATCTGAG
>JAPYZL010054052.1:0-17615 GCA_030522825.1 Platygaster orseoliae | reverse complement strand
TCAAATCCGATGAAAATTACTTGTAGAAATCATACCACAAAGTTTAAAAAAGGTGATTTTCGAGACCACTTCTCAAAGGCGCAGGATTCACCACACACTTAAGGCATTTCTCGTTTTTCAAGCTTAAACATGTACAAAAATAATTTTAAAAAATTATTCAATTATCTTCTACAGTTTCCTTACAATTAATTCCCAAAAAGTAGACTAAAATTCCGGGCGCGTAAGTATCGTAGAAGACCCCCTTAAATGTGTTTCAAATTGTAAAAATCGAGTAGTTTTTGTTTTTCTGTTAGCCTTCAAAATTCTACAGTACCATTCGAAAGTTTCAACCTACTGCATTTAATTTATTTCAACTTACTTCAAACTATTTATCAACTTTTTATTCTTCAACTTCAACTTTCTTCGATTTACTTCAAAGACTTTGAATTTTTTGCATTCTTTTTAATGTCTTTCAAATTGCAAAAATCTCGCGGTTATTTATTTTCTGACAGTCTCAAAAATTTTACAGTAGGTACCATTAAAAAGTTTCAACTTATTGCATTCAATTGATTTCAACTTACTTCAAACTATTTATCAAGTTTTTATTCTTCAACTTCAACTTTCTCCAACTTACTTCAAAGACTTCAAATTGTCCGTATTCTCTCAAATGTCTTTCAAATTCTCGCAGTTTTTTAGAAGCTTTAAAATAACCACTTAGATTATACCGCTGTTGCTTTACCTAGGTTTTACTGAAATTCAAAGATTAATGAACAGTTCCTCATCCTAACAAAAGTCCGAAATAGCGACAAAACGAGCGGATGACGAAAAGCTCATCCGTAATGAGTATCCTTTGGGAACTGGGTCTGCGAAAGACGCGTAATGCCATATTAATTTTGATTGCGTGCGCAAATCGACCACTCTCCGCCGATGGAAATTCTCATCTGTGGTCTTTGTCATCAATTAGGTACGTAATTGACATTCGAGAACATTTACGCTCGCAACAAGGATTCATCTGGTTGTTTGATTGAAATTGTCAGCGTTACACATCATGTTTGTTTATTTATGTACAAAGGCCAGAGCCGTCGAGGAATTTATCACCAGCTTTGAGCTACCGGACACATTCTTTCTGCATTGTGATCAGATACAATGAAATATTGATTTTCAGCCAAAATTTCCATCGAAATTTTTGGTTTTCAACTTATGAATGAATTTGTTGAATATTTGAAGAATATTTTTATCTTTTGAAATTTTAAGAATGTCTGATAGGGAATGAACTGCTTCTAATCCTAAATATTTGAAAAATCATGAGAATTATGGTAATTTTTCGTAATTTTTTCGTAAATGTTAAGTATTGCAGGATGTTATTTGTTAAAAAAAGAATATTATACTGCATATTTTGAAAAAGTAGGAAAACGAACACAATTTACAAAATTTATACGAATTTCCTGAAATATTTGAAATTTTCAAATTACTAACATAAGAGAAAGTCTTTCAAATTACGGATATGTTTCATATAATTTTTTAAAACTTTCTCCTAATTCTTCATAATTTGTAAAATTTTCAAGTTTTTCATTGAAATAAAAAAAAGTATCATTTACATTATAATATTCGAAGACAATGAACTTTATTTTTTTCAGTATAGGAGTTTCAATCTTTCAATTACTGCCCACTATCAAAAATATCATTTTCTGCGTTTTTATTTTGAATTTCTACAACGAAAAACGTGTGGTGCTCAGTTTCTGAAGATTTTGAAAATTCTTTGTACAGTTCTTTTTTTTTTATTCCACAGATTTTATGCAGCAGAAGTTCGTTGAAAATACTCAATTCATATCGTTAATTAAAAAAGACTAACGTGAAGAAAAAAATTTCAATTTCCGCCTTTTAGAATCATTTATTATTTATCAACAATTTTGAGTTGATTTTCCAGAGCTTACAGACTTGAAAAAAAGTTTCATTTGCTTTTTCTTCGTAATATAGACAAAAATGGACGATTATCACAATTTTCTTGTTCTACTTGTAAAAGCTCACGCAATCAATTATAGTTCAGTGCATGTCAGGATTTCAGATTTCACGGAATCAAGTTTTAATGAAGTTGTAAACTTTTATAAAGGTAATAGCAAAAACTTTTTCTTGGATTTGTATAACAATTTTTTTTTGCAATGAGAATCTATTGTTACTGTTTTTTGCGTTACTAATTATACAAACAAAATAACTTTATAGAATCAATTCAAAAATTATAAAAGTATTTAAAATCTTTGGACCTCAAGAAATCTGTAAATAAAAAAAAACTTTATTACATAAACAAAAGCAACAAATACATTAAGTGTAAGTATTTGACATAAATTACAGCATAATTTATTATAATATAATAATTTGTGACTCTTGTAAAAAAGAAGAATGTTTTATTTTGTTTGTGGATACCATTCAAATGTTTCCAAAAAAAAGTAAAATATTAAGTTTAATGTCAAGTAAGAACGACATAAATAACAAAAACATATAATGCGGAATCAATAAAAAATTTAAAATTATCAAAACCTTGAAAATGAAGAAATAACATGTTTATCGATTTGCATGAAAAAAGTAAACCAAAACCTTCATTCTAAATTTTAGTTTTAAAACGTCATAAAGATTTTTTGTCAGTGTTTATTGCGATCTGATTTTTAAAAATTGCTAGAACCTATACAAATTAGGCACAGGTCAATCAAGAAAAAACTCATGATTACTCACTTCGTTAGACAAATAAAATACCTGATCTCATTTTTTGCCTATTCGCTGGAGCGAAACAATTTTCTAGCATTATCCCGAGCAAACACGTGCGAAGTCATCAATCACATTTAGCAGAACGATCCCGAGTCAGGTCCTAATTCCAAATATTGATTCCGTTCCCCTTGCGTTTCGGCAATTGAAACAAACTTACTGAAATAACGCGCTATCGATTGGCGATAAAGTTGCGGCTCTAATGAAGTCAGCGTCTTTTTCCCCAGGCATAAAAAAGGCCAAGTGACAATTCCACGTTATTACTTTTTCAATATCGACACCAACTTTTAATAACGGTGTTATCGCAGTAATTCCGACACGTGGAAAAAAAGATCAAGTGACAAACATTTCACTTTCTCCTGAAAATGAACTTTATAAATACATTTTTATTTTTCATAATAAAATTTTCGAAATAATGTTCGAATAGTTCTCAAAGTTTCATGTCATTTGAAAAGAACAAACTCCTTTAAAATATGTGACCGTAGTTTTCGCATGATATTTTTGCGTTTTTGTGCTTTGGAAGCGTTTTATTTTGGCAGTGCAAATCCATTCTTCAAAAGTAACCCAATAAATGCCAGAAATCGAGCCAGATTTACGGCGTTTCGGGGCAATTATCGAACGTTCTCGAACTGTTTCTGTTACGGCGACGTATTCAAGTCAAGAAAGAACCTTTTGTCCCAACTAGGTCCAGTGACCCGAATGCGAGAATATATTGGCGTCTAATAAAACAAGGCGACGCTGCAGAATCTTCGCTGAAAGTTGCCAAAGTTCGGGCAAAACTTATTTCTTAATCATTGATTCGACTGCGTTTCTCGAGGTGACGTTTTACGATTTGAATTACGATTGAGGGAAAGTTTTGATTCCTTTTTCTGATTATTTCCTAGTTTGTACGTATACTGCTGGACTAAGTAATTTTATACCTAATTTGAGAAAGTTTCTTGTTATAAAATATGTCATGAGTTAGTTTGTTTTTTCTTTTGCAATCGCTCAGAAATTTTGAGACTCTAAAGTTTTAGAGTCATACGAAATTTTAGTTAATTAGAATTAAAGTCGATAATTTGATGTACATTGATGAAATGTACACGTTTTTCAATATTTTATCAGCTACTAAAAATACTTAAGTATTTTTTTATGAGTTACAATTTATGAATTATTTTATAATATAACGATAATATTTTTAGATGTTTTTTTATTTCTATAAATGCGTCTTGGTATAACGAATCGATTTTTTTTCTTTTATAATGAATTAATCAATGATATTTTTTCTCAGTGCTTTCAATTATGGGAAATTCAGTAAATGTTGCATTAATAAAAGTTGTACATTGATATTCAATATTTAAATATTTCTTTTACTAATTGTAAATTATAAGATTTTTATGTTATTCCTGGTTTATCAAAGCGTTTCAAGTCATACATTTTCTATATTATTCGTAATAAATTACAAGAAAATTAGAATAATAATAAAAAGTTATATTATAATAATATTTAATATTAAAATTATAAAATAAATTAAAAGAAACAAATAATTTATTTCACAGCATGAAAATACAATAATTAAAACATTGAATCGTTTCAAGTAGAACATTATCAAAATTCCGAAAATAATAATTAGAAATTTTATACAGTTTTCCACAATTTAATAAATTTCCATAAAATTAATTAGATGAATTATTAGAAATGCAAAAAATGTTTCAAAAAGTTATCTCGAAAAATTCTATAAAATCTTCCGAGGTGTTCACAATATTTTAAGAGAATTTTTTGCGCATTCCACAGTTTATTTATTAATAATTTTTCAATTTAAAAAACGAACTTTTTTTAAAAAAAATGTTGAAAAAAAAATTATTTAAATTATTACGACGAAAATTCATGAGTAATAATGAGTTAATGATTGAAAATAAAAAATACAATAGACTATTCAAAATGAATGAAAAAAAAACACAGAAAAATCAATTTTCAAAAATGATTATAATAATGATGTACTACAATGATAAATCAACATAATTATTTAAAGAAAAGCATAATTAATTACTATTTTCCACTTTTATATAACAATTATTTGCATAATACAACAAAATTCTTTGAGAACTGAAAGTTACCTCAAAAAAATTCTATAAAACCATCCGAGGAATTCTCAATATTTTGAGAGAATTTTTTGCGCATTCCACATTTTATTTATTAATAATATTGCAATTAAGAAAGCACTGTTTTTTTGACAAAATGTTTTGAATGTTAAATTATATAAATTAATGATACGGAAATTTATGAGTATTCATGAGTTTATGATTTAATATGAAAAATACAATAAACTAATAAAAATGAATGAAAAAAAACACAGAAAAATCAATTTTCATGAACGATTATAATAATGATATACAACAATGATATAACAATATAATATGTCGACGAAAAAGCATTGTAAATTATCATTCTTCAATTACACATAATAATTACTTGCATAATACATCAAAAATTATTTGCATACTGAAAGTGACATAAAAAAAATTCTATAAAATCTTCCGAAGAATTCTCAATATTTTGAGAGAATTTTTCGCGCATTTTACATTTTGTTCATGAATAATTTTTCAATTAAAAAAAAAACACTTTTTTACAAAATACGTTGAACATTAGGTTAATAAAATTAATAATACCGAAATTCATAAGTATTTATGAGTTTATGATTCAAAATAAAAAATACAATAAACTTTTCAAAATGAATGCAAAAAAAAACACAGAAATATCAATTTTCAAAAATGATTATAATGATTTACTACAATGATAAATAAATATAATTATTAAACGAAAAATGGTGATTTATTTTTATTTTCCAATTACATGTAACAATTATTTGCATAATACAACAAAAATTCTTTGAAAACTGAAAGTTACCTCAAAAAAATTCTATATAATCTTCCGAGGAATTCTCAATATTTTGAGAGAATTTTTTGCACATTGCACATTTTTTTCATTATTAATTTTTTAATTCAAAAAACACTCTTTTTCTTTGACAAAATATGTTGAACATTGAATTATTTAAATTTATAATACGGAAATTCATAAGTATTTATGAGTTTATGGTTGAAAATAGAAAATACAATAGACTATTCAAAATGGATGAAAAAAAAATTATTTTCAAAAATGATTATAAAAATGATATACTACAATGATAAATGAATACAATTATTTAACCAAAAAGCATTATCAGTTATTGTTTTCCAATTACATATAATAATCACTTGCATAATACAACAGCAATTTTTTGAAAACTGAAAAATATTATGAATTTGAAAAAATTTTCAAAATTCTTCACGGTTAAAATCAATTACATAAGTTCACAATTATTACAAAAACCGTTCCACCATATTATCACAAACTTTTCCTTCTCATTCCACAATTTAATTAATCGTATTTCGAATTCCAACCGATCATAAAATTTTATTCAAAACAATTTCTAAGCTAACCAAGCCGTTGTGGCGTATGTGTCCGGAATTCCAGATAATCTCGTGTGAAATTGGGATACCACCCGGGACGTTGGAGAGCGCAATGAATTGCCTTATTGTTTGGATTTGGCAATTGTTCATTCTATTTTCGTTGGAGAATCAAGAATGACATTTTTTCTATTGTTTGCTTTCATTTCTCTCGCTATTTATCCTGCTATCGCAATAACGTGCCAAATTTTTACCAAGAATTGTTGGAACGCGAGTATTGTCTCAAAGGATTCGAAATTACAAAATTCAAAGCTTGAGATTTTGCTGGTTCAATGTAAATACAAAAAAATCGTAAAACTTCAGTGATATTTGTTTTTTCCCTTGTCAGTAAAGTTCGAAATTATTTAGTGTTGTTCGAAAAACGTGTTTCATTCGTAATCTTGCTAGTCTCAGTTTTTCCTGTCAGTACCGATTGATTTTCCAATAATTTGGCAGAGTGAAATTCAATAAGGCGTGATTCCCGTGCAATTTTCGTCGAAGCCTGGGGCGTAACTGTAATATTTAAAGCAAATACGACCGGCCTCGTTGACTCGGACGGTATGCGGCGCGCGGCGTAAAAGCACGCAAGCTCGATAAGTGTGTTAGAGCCACACGTCAAGATGCATGTACCCAAAGTAGAGCAACGACCGAAGAGTCGGACTTCGCCTGGCTCCACGCTGTCGGGGTTCAACGTATCGCTCCGATCCAGTTCGACTCGGCTAAAACAGAGGACAAGACAGAGACAGGTCGAGATTGCGGCAGGGATTTACTTCTTACGACCTCAGACAATGAGCCGTCAAGTCGCGGACCTCTCTTCGTACATCTGTTGGCACAGTGGGCTCACCTCGTCCTCTTTTTTGCACCGAGTTTTGAGGGCATCGAGTGTCTCGCTTTTTACCCTTTTTTGGGTCGCTTCACTGAATGTGGCATTTGGCTCTTGATTCTTTCTGTAAAGTTTTTTACTAAAATGAATGATTTCTATTGAATTGGAATTTTTTTGTCGTTTTTTTTTCTAAACACACTGGAAAAATCAATTTTCAAAAATGATTTTGATAATGATATAACAATATAATTATTTTTCTAAACGCACAGAAAAATAAATTTTCAAAAAGGATTATAATGATGATAATGATAAAAATATAATATTATTCAACGAAAAAGCATTATAAATTATCATTCTTCAATTTCATATAATAATCACTTGCATAATACAACGAAAATTCTATAAAAAATGGAAAATAGTAAGAATATAAAAAACAGTTTTCATCAATAACTTTTTTACTAAAATGAATTATTTCTATTGAATTGGATTTTTTTTTGTCATTTTCTTTCTAAATAAACTGCAAAAACAATATGGTTGTCACGACCTGATTTGTGGTTGATGCAACCACATTGAAAGTTACTACAAGCTTAAAAAAAATTCAGATACTTTTAATGTTGCTGCAATAACCACAAATGAGATTGTCTATACCATGAAAATATTTGGGGAAAATGTTACTATTTATAAGGTTGTCACAATCATGTTGTTTTTTCTGTGCGGTGTTAAATATGCTGTATTTTTTTTGATATTTGGAAGTTTGCACATTATTTATTTTATAGTTATTGTTACATGGGAAATTTGGATTTGAATCAGTGAAAGCCTTAATCGATCATTAGATTTACTGTTGAATATTCATAATTTAGAATAAGGTCAGCGTATTTCATATTTTTTTTCTTTTTTGACGAGTTTTGAAATTTTTTATTGAAATTTGATTTTATATTTATTTTGATAAAATGAATGTGGAATTCGGCTCTTGATTCTTTCTGCAAAGTTTTTTAACTCAAATGAATGATTTCTATTGAATTGGATTCTTTTTTTTCCAAGCGCACGGAAAAAATAAGATGGTTGTCACAACCTCATTTGTGGTTAGTGCAATCACATTGAAAGTTGCTACAAGCTTCACAAAAATTTCAGTAACTTTACATGTTGTTGCACTAACCATAAATGAAGTTGTTTACACCATGAAAATAGTTGGGGTAAATGTTACTATTTATGAGGTTGTCACAACCGTTGTTTTTTTTTGTGTGGTGTTAAATATGCTGTATTACGTTTTTGATGTTTGGAAGATTGCACATTATTTTTTTTATAGTTATTGTTAGATGGGAAATCTGAATTATGATTAGTGAGAGGTAATATCGACTATTAGATTTAGTATAGAATATTTATAATTTAGAATATTGGTTATTATATTTCATATTTTTATAATATATTTTTCATTTCTTTGACGAGTTTTTAAATTATTTATTTTAATTTGATTTCTATATTTATTTTGATAACACATTCAGTTATGGATTCAAAAAATATACACTTATAATTTTAGATAGTTAGATTTTACTTATCCATATTCTAAAGAATGTCAATCTTTTATTTTTTGAAAAGTTATGAATTTACTTAAGTCACTTATTTCACATTTTTCTCCTTTTTTGTTTCATCGGAGATACTTAAATAATACACTGTTTATCATGAATGATGTTTTTCTTTCATGTACATTAGTTAAAATTATAATTCTTCTCTCCCGAGTTTTTTAGATTGGGGACTTTTTTATTTTTTATTTATGCTACTGATAAGACACAGACTGATCATGCGAAAAATGAGGAATTAAAAAAAGAAGGTTTTTTTAAAAAATCAAATTTTCTTGAAGGTTTTTGGGTTCAGAATGAGAAATTAGCGAGTTGTTGAAAATAAAATTCTGTTTTCTCGAGTTTTTCACACGATCAGCTTTTTTATTTTTTATTTTTGCTACTGATAAGACAAAGACTGATTACGCGAAAAAATTGGAATTGGTAACATGAGGTTTTTGAATAAATCGAATTTTTTTGTAAAATTTTGAGTTGACAATAAGAATTTCACAAGTTGTTGAGATGAGATTTCTTTTCTTCTAAATTTTTCAAATCAGGAGCTTTATTATGTTGCATTTATTTTTCCAATTTATGACGTGTCATTTTTTCTCCGAAACTGTTTTCAAAATGTTGTATTATGTATCTATTTGACATTTAATAGATTTCACAATACTTATTTTATTTATTTTATAGTTATTGTTAAAAAGAAAATCGGAATTTTGATCAGTGGCAGTCGATTTTGATAAATTAGATTCACGACTGAATATTCTCAAAATTGAATATTGGTCATCTTATTTTATATTTTTGGAATATATAATTTTTCTTTTGTTCCCAAATTTTGATATTCTTTAATTAAATTTGAATTTTTATATTAATTTTGAAAACGTATTTCAATATGAATTCAGAAAATATATATAATTTTAGAAATATTAAGATTTTATTTATCCATATGATGAAGAATGTTGATTTATTATAATTTGAAAAGTAATGAATTTTATTTCGTAACTCATTAATCATTTTAATAATTTTTCGTTTCTCCACACAAACTTTAAAATACACTGTTTATCGCAGATCATGTTTTTCTTTCAGATACATTATGAAATATATAATTTACTTCATTTTCAAAAAAATTTTGATTTTTTTTGTCTGTTAGTTGATTGACTTTACTCTATATTTCTATTTTAAATTATAAATCGAAAGGTCTTGAGCTGTTCATCGAGATTTTCGAAAATAATCAACTCATTCAACTGTTTGACTTACAAAAATATTGTAAACGTAACACTATTTCATATGACAACGAATTGTTTGCTCATCATTCTTCGTGAAAATCTTTTGCTGATTCATAAAATTAGTTGAACAGTATTCAGCCGATTCTTAATTTTTTTTCCCTAAACGTCGGAATTTTCCACTTACAAAAAACTTTTAACTTGAAATTAAAAAAGGAAAAATGTCACTCATTTTTGGCAGGATATTCAGTACCTACTAACTGTGTAACGATTTTCGACAGCATTTTTTAAATAAAATACGAGTATATATCAATAAAACAAAACTGTGAAGATTTAAAAAATGAAAAATACGATCAGAAAAATCCGAAAAATATGGAATGCTCTTTTTTCAAAATGTGGTTATAGAATTTCAACAACCAATTTGCACTCCGTTTTCTATGAATCCACTGACGTTCGAATATTGTTGTCGTCAAAATAATAAGAAATTTCCATTCACGTAGAAATATTCATCAGAAGCGAGGAGCAATACTTCTATTAATGCAGTTCCATGCTTATTTCCTGGCATCGATTTTTCGAAGATTGGACGTTGCGTGGCTGCGACAGCTGTGGGTTTCAGGTTCTCTTATTGCAGCTAGGAAAAAAAATGTGAATGCACGTAAAAAAAGTTTCTATACATAAATGTATTGAAATGAAAGCCAAAAAGAATGGGTGAAGTTCGTATCTTGAAAAAAATATAAAAATATGACTTAATAAATAAACGTTCGGAAAAGTTAATTTTAACATTTCACCATTTTATTGATAATTTGGTTTGATTTCATTGTAATTTTCATGATTAGCAACTAATAATAATAAATAAATAATTTTCATTTTAATAACGTCAAGATGTTTAAGTTCATCCATTTGTAATTTTAACAACGATTCTAACAGAAATAATCCAACGATTCCAAGCGCAAACATTGTCATTAAATTCCGCGAGCGAAATCGCCACCGTATGTAAGAAATACATAAGATGAGCTTTCCGCTGGAAACTTCAGGATGAATCAACGCTAACGCATTTCACAGATAATCCGACACGTGTTTAATATCAGGCTTTTACTTTTCGAATGTCGTCGTAAAAGAATGATGATCATATTTCGTGGAGCATTTAATTTCTGGGGACTTCATTTTTTTCTTATGAAATTCATCCCTTGAACCTAAATGAAATCTAAAGTGACATTGAAATAAATGAGGTATAATAATTTTTTGTTTCAAATTTTTGGTAGAGAAAATGAAGTGCATTTTTTGCTGTTTTTTTTTTGCAAATTTATTGATTTTCTAGCTTTCATCAGATTTTATGAAATTTAAAAAAAAGTTATAATATTTCAAACAGCTTTGGAAAATCATTTATAATAATAAATAATCAAGTTTTTTAAGTGTCAAATTTAGTTTGTGGCATGCAATTAGCTAATTGAAAAAAGAAACTAGTAGAAAATGATCCTAAACCAGACTATCATTTCAAAAACTTTTTTTTCATGTTCACATCGACTCCAAACCATATTTCGCAAAAAAAAGGGCTTCATAATACGAGTCTCCTCACAAAGTCCGCCCTTTGTACTTAGCTCTCGACGAAAGTGCCTCTTATTGAAGGTCGATAAAGTCTTGGCAAAGTCTATTACATAAAAAACAAGTTCACCCACTGCATGTTTCAGCAGGGGTCGTTCCATGATCCAACCTTTTATTTTTATTGCCACGGAAAAATAAAATCCAGAGAAACCAGCTACAGGTGTCATTTCGCGCTTCATTTATTTCGCGACGTTGGGAAAAAAAACTAAATTAACGAGAGAAATCGACGTGGATCTCTCAACGTGATTTTTATGTCGCTCAAGTTTTCACCGGTGAAAAAAGCTCTTTAACAAGTTTTATTTTCGTTTTTCGTTCTTGCGATAAAGTCAGTGGAACTTTAAATGCTCCTCGCTCGGGGGAGAAAGTTGAAAATCACTTTTCGTAATCTTCATTTCTTTAGGAGTGTTCGTGGGGTGATGAGCTTTCATTGGACACGCCTTTCCATTGTTGGTAAACAATGTTCACTTTGTACAAGCGAGACTGATCGATTACGAGCAATCCACTTGAAACATTGTTTAATTAGTGCTCAAATTTGGAATGAGTTGATTGTTTATTTATTTTTTTATATGTGGGAAAAAGCCTAACAATTTCTAGATTTGGAAATAATACTACGAATTTAAAGCCTTGTAATTTCTAATCCAATTCCTTTTTTCCTCTGAAGCACTAATTCCTTGATCATATATACCCACTCAAATTGTAAACTTCATAACTTATCATTTCCAAAGTTGTCTTTTCTCGAGCAAACTTCGAAATTTCATGAAGGTAATACAAAGCTCTTCATACATGGAAAATTTAATTTTAGAGGGTGAAGTGCTATCACGAAAATCTCTACGCTACGTAATTTTTTTCAGAGCACAAAAATGACGAAGCGCTGTGGATTCACTTTGCGGAGCGAGGCTTTGTTAGAAATTAGTAACTCCATACCCGAAGCTTGTTTGCAATGCAAAGCATCACCCTCCGGGATCATGTTCATTGTTATATGATCCGGAGATAGACTATTCTGATGATCACATTTCTATTTGTCAGATATTGTAAGTTTGAAGCAGCGAATTCACAGTGAAAGCGTCGCATTCGAAGAACAATATCATGTTTTCAGTCGACACAACATAATACTAGGTAATACAACGTATTTCTCGCAAATGCAAAAAAAGGAGAGTTTTCAGAAAAAATAAATGCTTATTTTTAAAGAAAAAAATCTTGATCGACTTTTCGAAACTGACTTGAACATTTTTATAATATCAATGTTTGATAATTTTTCGGAAGGTATCTATTTTACATAAATTTTTTGTGCGTTGTTAACAGTGTGCAAATACTTATTGTGCATACAGGTTTTTGTGCACTGGTCCATTGCGCATATTAAAACTATTGACATTAATGAAAAAACCATATCTTTGTTAAAAAAAATCAATTTGCAATAAACAAGCTAATATTGACAAATGCTTTTTGACAATGCAATTTTTGAAAATAATTATATTATGATAATATATTTAAAAATAAATATATAATTATTAATCATAAATAATTTATGATGCACGCAGAAAAATTTTTTGTGAATTTCATCGAAACGGTGATAATTTCCAACATTAGTAAATATTGCCAAGAGTTTGGTAAAATGAAGGTAACGGGGGTAACGGGTATATTTGGCATTAATTACCAAACAGTTTGGAAAAAAAAAATACCAAACAGTTTGACAAAAAAAAAAAATAATTCTTCCCACTCAGGGATCCCCCCCCTAGTTATGAGGAACGATTTTTTTCATAGTCGTAAAATGCCACAATCAGTCAACGTACGTATATAGCCCCCCCCCCCGCCACGCCCCATCTAGGCGCTTAGCTAAACCTTTACCATCAGAAGTGACGTTATATGCATCAGGGGAACTATGCCATTAGAGTGCTAATATATGCTTTTAGTTTCTGGTACAAAGGCGCCCATACGACTTCCGAAGTATTACGACGAGCTGAGTCGACAGTAGTATAAGTTGAGCGCGGTATATATACTATATACTATGCGTGGGTTTTTGTTGGTTCATGCGAGAGAGAAGTGCTCGCTTTGAAAACTTATTTTTTTGATTGAAAGATATAACTGTACTACTGGAAATTTTCACCAAACGAATGGGAAAAAGTCCTTTAATTGTTGGTTTCTTTTGCCTACATTTTCAGTATGAAATGTTTTTAGGATATTTTACCAAACGTGAAAAGTACTAATGTTGGAAATTATCACCACTTCGCCAAAAGTTTGGTAAATTCTACCGCCGTTTCGATAAAATTTACAAAAAATTTTTCTCCGTGTGCAAACCTCAAAACCTTACAGAAAATTTTTTTCATATAAAAGTCTGTTTCTTGTACAAATTTTTGAAAATAATTTTATAACGTCGACCTTATAAAAAACCATATCTTTGTTAAAAAATATGTCAATTTATAATAAGCACGCTAAAATTGACGAATGTTTTTAAATAATGCAATTTTTGAAAATAATTATATCATGATAATATATTTCATGATAAACATGTAATGAATAATCATAAATAATTCATAATGCAAAACTCGAAACCTTACAAAAAAAGTTTTTCTTATAAAATTCTGTTTCTGAAAAAAATTTTTATAAAATCATTTTTTTATACAAATTTTTTTCTGTATAAGATTATAACAAAACTTGTATAAGAAATTTTTCTATTCAAACAGTTTTTCCAAAAAATTGTTTTCCTCAATTTTTGAGGTTGTTTGTATTTTTTAATTTTAGTTGATGACTATATTTTTACAGTTTCCTTTATTCTTCGTTTTCAAATTGAATATTCCATTGATACGGTTATTTAAATAAGATTTTGCGGAATTTTCGATATTTAAATGTTTAATAAATAATGATATTATTTTCATATTATAAATTTTTCATAATTTATCAGATTATGAAAGCTGTTTTTAGAAGAATTTTAAAAGGTTGACCTTATAAAAATCCATACCTTTTTTTAAAAATATATCAATTTGCAATAAACAAGCTTGAATTAAGAAATGCTTTTTAAGAATGCAATTTTTTAAATGATTATATCATAATTATATACTTCATGATAAATATATAATTAATAATCATAAATAATTTATAATTCGAACTTCAAGACCATACAATATTATTTTTGTCTATAAAATTCTGTTTCTTGTAGAAATTTTTATAAAATAATCTTTTTATACAAATTTTGTCTGAATAACATTATACAAAAATTTGTTGTATAAAAAATTTTTCTATTTAAACAGTTTTTTCAAAAAAATTTATTCCTAAAATTTTTTTGGCTATTTGTATTTTTTAATATTAGTTGATGACTATATTTTCAGAGTTTCTTTTATTTTTCGTTTACAATTTCAATATTTTTCATACGGTTTTTCAAATAAGATTTTGTGAAATTTTTATATGCCAATGTTCAATAAATAATGATATTCGATATTATTAATTCTTTTTTATTTATTAGATTATGAAATTTTTTCAAAAGTGTAGCTAGCTTTTATAAGGTGTTTTTTTGAGAAAAAATTTTTTTTGAGAAATTTTATAATGTCGACCTTATAAAAAACTGTATCCTTGTTGATAAAATATATATATTTGCAATAAACAAGCTAAAATTGTAAAATGCTTTTCAAGAATGCAATTCATAAAATAATTATATAATGATTATATATTCCATGATGAATATATAATTTTCTATCATAAATAATTTATAATGCAAACCTCAAAACCTTACAAAAAAAAATTTTCTTATAAAATTATGTTCCTTGTAAAAATTTTTTAAAAATTATTATTTTATACAATTTTTTTAATATCTATAAGATGATAAAAAATTTCTTTTATAAGAAATTTTCCTATTCAAGCATCTTTTCCACAAAAATGTATTTCTAAGTTTTTTAGGTTATTTGTATTTTTTAATTTTAGTTGATGACTATATTTTCAGAGTTTCTTTTATTCTTCGTTTTCAATTAAAATATTCTTTTGATACTGTTTTTTAAATAAGATCTTCCGGAATTTGGATATTTAAATGTTCAATAAATAATGAACTGTTATTATTAGTTTTTTCTACTTATTAGACTATGAAATTTTTTTCAAAAGTATAGCTGGTTTTTATAAGGTAATTTTATAAGAAAATTTTTTTTAGAAGAATTTTGTATAGTATAAAAATCGAAATTTTTATATTTTTTTTGTTCAAGTCACAATACTGAGAAAAAAAATTTTCTAAACATATTTTTCAGATCCTTCAAAAGACTCAGGACTTTTCGAAAATTACAAATTATTCTGGAAATTTTATTTTCATTTTCTAAACTATACTTATTGTTAGTGACTGAAATTATGGTTTATATTCCCAAGATTCAAAACTTCAATACCTAACATGTGTTTGAGACTTTATTAAAAGTCTTTGAATTTCTAATTCTTACTTCTCCGTGCTCGATCAAAGCTTGATCAAATTTGCTCTATTTCACCGTAAAACAGACAATATTTGAACAAGAGAACCCAGGAACTAGCATGAAATTGTATGAATTTGATGAGGTTTATTAATGAATTTTACGCTCTAGTTGTAATTGTTCCAGTGACTTTTGTACAAGTGAACTTGACTGATCTACTTCATATCGAGTAGAGTATGAAGTCGAGCACTTGTCAGTAATTAAAAAGTACGTGAGTTAACGGATTCACAAGCTGTGAAGATTCTTTTGAGATCGAAAAAAGGCAATTAAATGAAAAACTGAACTTATGGTTTTTTATAAAAAAACTTACTCTCGAAAGGAATGATTTTAGCGAATTTCGTTTTTTTTTTGCAATGCATAAAATTTATTGTACGCTACTACTTTTGTGGAAAGGAAGTGTTGGGAAAATCTGGGAGTCGACGTGGCTGAAATTTGAGACGATTCCAAAGCAAATTTATTCGATGGTATTTTAGAGGAAGCTCTTGTCGATGGCCTTAATTGAAGTTTCTAAATTCGCGATCGAGAAGTCAGCTCTACGATATCCAATGATTAGGAAACGGGAAACAATACCACGTCCTCGAAACAGTGCAAAAAGAAAATCCTGAGTCAAGATAAACATTCGCAAACGACGTTGCACAATCCGTGATTCCTTTATTTTTACCTTCTTTTGCAAGTGACCCGATTCGTAGGTCAGGTCAAACGTGAAAAACAAAAAATGAAAAGAACTGTAGCTTCGAAACGTTTGCACAGAATTTCAGATCCAACAAAACTTAGGTAGATGAAATTGAGGTTATTGAGGAAGAAAATAATAAGAATTTCAGTGAAAAATAGTGAAAAATGAGAGTGTATGAAGAAATCTTTCAGGATGGGAATTCTATCTTGATTTCTTTGAAAGAAATTTTTTATAAGTTGGTTATATTTCACATTTGTATCAGGGTTTAACCAATGTTCATTACTTTATCATAATAAAGCAAAATAATGGAAGTATAAAAAAAATTAATGTTCTAACTGTGAAAACATCAATCTTTTATATCTGACTTCACTAAAAAGAATAAAATAAAAGTTTATCGAATTTTCACGTAAGTTACAAAAAATTTTTTAAATTGGATTATTTTGAATTCTAAATCTCAAGATTTCTGATATTTAGTTCTTCACAAATAAACTACTGAGAAAATACTTTTAAGAGTTTTATCGACTCGAAATCATTTAAAAAATTTTAAAAATTCACTTAGTTTTTCATATGAAATTTTGTCCTTTTAATTGAAAGAAACAATTGTCATCACCACAAAGCTCTTCATGTAACCTTTTCACTACCTCAATTTTGTACTCCACAATGTCTAAACTGTAATGGTTAATGATTTTTATGTCCATCTAATTTAATGTCCAAATTTTCTTATTATTTTAGTTTAATTTCACTCTTAAAATGGTTTTTATTGTGTTAAAAAATTGAAAATTTTGTAAAAATTAAAAAACTAAAAATTTTTTACTAGATTTTTGTAGGATACTACAATGTCTAAATCGTAATGATCGAAGATTTTTATGTCCATCTAATTTAATGTGCAAATCGTCTTATTATTTTAGTTCAACTACACTCTTTAAAAAGTTTTTAGTATGTTGAAAAATTCCAAATTTTGTAAAAACTAAAAAAATAAAAATTTTCTAAATAACTGATCATTTTATACGAGGGTCATTTGAAAAGTTTCTGGCCTTTTCAAGAAAATAACATTTTTCGAGGCACAACATAATTTATTTTTCAACATAATCTCCTTTTA
>JAPYZL010054046.1:0-23074 GCA_030522825.1 Platygaster orseoliae | reverse complement strand
ACGTACTAAATACGCAAAAAAAGTCGCGTAGGAAACGCAATTTTTTATGCCCCTGTACAACAGCAACCACTAAGTATAGCGACCCCTTCTTACACATAGTAAAAGGTCATCGATACGGCAACATTTCCACCAAGTTTCATGGCAATCGGAGGCAACGAATTTTCCGATGGGATTTTTGACAAATTTCGCCCCATATGTTTATTTCATGGTTTTTTGGGTTGCTGTGTTAGAATCCGACATTGTTTTTGTAAAATTCCTTTGTTCAAACAATCTAATTGAACAAATTTTTGCACAATTTTTCTTCTACAACAAACATGTCCTTCACATAGTTTTTTTGACTGCTGAGTAAGGATTAAACATTGTTTTTATGAAATTATTTTGTTTAAGCAAGTTATTTCAACAAATTTTTCAACAATTTAATTTTTTCAACATATATGTCCATTACATGGTTTTTAGGTTGCTGAGTTGGAATTTGTCATTGTTTTTGTAAAATTATTCTGTTAAAACAATTTATTTAAACAAATTTATTAAAAATTTTATTTTCACAACATATGTGTCCATTTCAAGGTTTTTGAGGTTGATGAGTTAGAATTTGACATGGTTTTTGCAAAATTCTTTTGTTTGAAACATTTATATAAGTAAATTTATGGACAATTTTATTTTCACAACATTCATGTCAGTTTCATGGTTTTTTTGGTTGATGAGTTAGAATTGGACATTGTTTTCGTCAAACTCTTTTGTTTAGACAATTTATTTCAACCAATTTTTGCACACTTTTTTTTCTACATAATACATGTTTTTTTCATCGGTTTTTTGGGTTGCTGAGTTAATATTTGACATTTTTTTATGAAAATATTTTGTTTAAACTATTTATTAAAAATTTTTTTAACAATTTTATTTTTACAACATATATGTCCATTTCATGTTTTTTTGGGTTGCTGAGTTGGAATTTGACATTTTTTTTTTTATAAATTGCTGAATTTGAATTTAACATTGTTTTCGTAAAAATTTTTTGTTAAAATAATTGACTCAAACAAATTTACTAACGATTTTATTTTTACAACATATATGTCCATTTCATGGTTTTTTGGGTTGTTGAATTGGAATTTGACATTGTTTTTATAAAATTATTTTGTTTGAATAATTTATTTAAACGAATTTATAAACAATTTTATTTTTACAACATATTTTTCCATTTTATGGTAACATATACGATTCAAGATTAGTAGGGTTAACATTATACAAATTGCAAATACAAAGTACATTTATCTTGTATGAAATAATTTACAATATTTTTTTTAACAAACATTTAAAACAAAGGAATTTTATACGAATAATATCAAAACCACACTGAGCAACCAAAAAACCATGCAAATGACATATTTTGCAGAAAGGGAATATTGCAATGATTTGTTTAGATGAATTGTTGAAATTGATAAATTTGACAAAATCTATGTTAAATACTCGTCCAGGAATTCAAAAAACTATAACAAGCATGCATTTATTACAGAAACACAATATTGCGATAATTTGTTTGAAAGAATTGTTGCAACAAATTTAAATTTCCAAAATAATGTCAGTTTGTTGCTCAACAAACGTAGCAACAAAGAAAATCAGAAAAATTTCGTGAAAACAGATTTTTCCGAAAAATACTCTGATGATACAACTTGCACTGTTTTTGCACCCGTACGGGTGCGAAATTGGTGCAAGACAGAAGCATGTTTTTGAAACCTTAGCGTGCATAGACAACATTCACAATATTTTTTCTAAGTTTTATGATCTAATTAATATCACTCTTACGCATGCATTTTCAAGTTCAAAGATAGCATTTGAATGGTCAAAGTCAAAATATAGAAGGAATGAGTAAATGTTGTTTTTACAATGCCAAAAATGAGGAAATCATCTTATATCAAATACTTCGATCAAAAATAGATAGCAAGAGTTAAAACTTCCTTCACAGATCAATATTATGTAGCATTTTATGTGTATTTATACAGGAAAGTGTATAAAGCACTAAATAAGCACTAAATAAGCTTAAGCAGCATAAGCACGAAATTGTTGTAGTTGCCGAAAAAAAGTATAATTCACTATTCCATCATTATATAACGATTTTTAATTTAATTGAATTGTAATAACGATGCCGTTCGCATTTTCCAATGACAGGTTTTCAGACGTTTTTTGAACGACACGATTTGGAGTATGAAAAAATAAATTAAATCCCCTGTAACTCCTCCCCCCCCCCCACCATACGCCCATCTCCAAACATCGCCAATGTATAAAAGCCAGAATTAATAAAAATGCCCCTATTCCCTTCTTCTGAAAAATCACCTACCCCCCCCCCCCCTTCCTTCCACCCCACCCACTCGTCGAACATCGTAGATGAACAACCTTAATAGTAGTTGCGAGTGAACGTAATGAAAAAACTAAGATACGAAAGCCACCGTAACAGCAAATGCGAAAGTAGGTAATGAAAAAAGTAAGATGCGAAAGCATTGAAATCAGTGCAGAATTAATATGCAAGGAAAAATATTATTGTTGAGTATTAACTAGAAAAGTTTGAATTTTTTTGAATTACACATTGTCTACGAAAAACATTCATAGGTTAAGTTAAATAATTGTTGCGAGATAATGTGATGAAAAAAACGAGATTTAAAAGTATCAAAATCAATACTGAATTAATATACTAAGAAATTATGTTTCAGTTAAAATGAATTTTATAATGCCAGGAAAGGGTATCTTGCCTTCATATATTCTAATGCTGCAGATATTATGTGAAACGCTATTATAGTTGGGCGATGAAAGTAAACACCGAGCCTAAGAGTTTCACATGGAATACACACATGGTTTCAACTTGCTCGAATGAAAATTTTGTGGAATCTAATCGTCTCGAAAATTCAGATGATTTACGAAATCGAAGTTTAATAATCATCGACATGAATTTCTAGCAACTTGTTACATATTGTAGTAGATGAAACCTTATAACTTCTTTGATAAGAACCCGAGCGCGACAATTCGCAAGAGTCAAGTGTATACTCGCTGAAAAAAGATCGTGTACTCCAAGTTGATTGAAAAGGCGTACGAAAATATGAAAATCGAAACGAGCGTTATGCAAAGAAAAACAATCGCGGAAGGCGTCTCAAGCGTTGCGTAAATCGCAGTCTTCTTAAACGTAAAATCTGAATGTGATTGCATAACGTAAAACGAGTAATGAAATAAGAGCGGCAATGGAAATAAAAAGCGAAGCCAGGACGAAAGCGCTGTTACGGTAATGAGGATTGTTTGGACAGGCGCCATTTGATTGTTAGTCCACCCACGCTGAAAAAAACGCATGAAAAAATTCCTTTTTTTACAATTCTGTATTCAAATTTTCTTAACTCATCTGATTACAATGCTCGCCTTCGGCTTGCGCTGAAACTCTCAAATTCGTGAAAAAAAAACTTTTCCACACTAGTGAAGAAATATACTTCTATTATACTACTATTGAATACGTATTATGTATAGAATTTTCAGTACTGTGATACGCTACAATACAGTATGATAATGATTGTTATAAAATACTCCAGTTCAATTATTTATGATTACAAGTTTTTAGTTGCCAACTTTTTGCAAAAAACGTATTTTCGTGGAAATAAAAGGGTTTTTTTCAACTTCATGCCAAAACAGTAATTTTTTCTAGAAAAGTTTATTTATTCTATTCTGGTCTTACTTTGCATTGAGGAGTAATGATCATTAATCATTAATCATTAATATTTTAAATGTTTACGAGAGTCGTACCCTGTGGAGTGAAAAAAATATTTTTTACTGGAACTCGTGAAATATGAGCTTAATCGGTTATTGATAAACACTGCTACTGAATAGTAAATCAAGGCTCGATAAATTCATCTAATGACGATTTTATATCCAGATTAGCATGATTTTCGTGATCGCCTTGACTGTCTTCGTGTGGAGCCACGTAAAATTTATTCCACGTATCCATAAATTTACTCGCGTCCAGCGTATGCTAAATAGATTCGCTATTCTGAAGTCAAGTTTGATATGTTGAAGGAAAATGAGTGCTTTGTTTTAGATTCTTCAAAATTGGAGTTTTAAGTTATAACAAACAAACATCTAAGTTTAAAAAAGAGGCAGATTTTTTACGAAGAAAAAAATATATAAATCGCAAAATTAATTACTATTCATAGTAGATGATTTTGTTAAGGTCGTTGTTTTTGTATTTAAAAAATTTTTTGTATTTAAGAGCTCTTGGAGTCGAATGCTTGTATACAGTAAATTCTTCAGACTAATGGAAGTAATGCCCTAATCTTGACGCGAAGAAATGCCTTCCTTTCTCTTTTACCATCTTGAAATTTTTTCGCGTGATATTCAATAAGACTTTGTCTTGATTTACGATCCGCCGTTAGGTAAATAACAAAAAAGGGCGTGACTAAACATCACCTGGCTTATTTGAAGTCGCTTTCGACAGTTGCCTCGTTAACCGTGTAAATTTACAGCGCACAACCTTTGTAACAAAAGAAGACTGCAAGCGACAGACAAATTTATTTATCGACAAACTTGGTTTAGGAAAAAGCATTGTTGGAAAATGCAATGGGATTATTTATATTGAACAACACTGGGAAATTTCAGTCATTACTGAACATTGGTTTTTTTATTTTGTCAACGAGAAAATTTGCTTCAGTGAAGTTCATACGTTTTTTTAATGTGAAAAATAATATAAAATGAATTTTATTCTATGAGGAGTTAGGAAAAAATTTTTAGATCTTTTTTATTGTAATTTCTATTTTATTCATTTTGTACTTCGATGGTAAACATTTCTATTTTTTGTTTAACACTGGTAAAATGCACGATGTTCAAATTTTAGTTTCCAAATTTGAAAAAATTTATGAATTTCAGAACCTAACACATTTCAAGTTTTATTCATTAATGCACCTCTAGGTTTCTACTGATAAAATTTTTATCTTGTGATTTATTACCCAATAAATTGTGTACTATTAACTTTCAAACTTTTCAATTAATTAATTGAAATAAAAACTAATTTTTTTACAGTTAGAGCTCTCCAAGTTTCTTATATATTTTCTTTTTCATTTTCTAATTTTTACATTATTCATTCCATTTACATAAAGTTCTTGTCTTAAGGCCCAAATCAGTAAGTTAAACAAATATATTACTTGATTATTTACCTTGAATTTTTGTATTTTGGGATAACAATTGATAATTTTATGACAGTACATGTGTTAATTCAGGAATAATTATTTAAAGAGGCAACACTGAATTATAAAAGAAAACGCAACTCTTGAATTCTAAACAATTCGATTCTTGAACAATAAATAATTGAACCGTTAACGCATTCAATCGCTAAAAAAATTTCCGCAATCCTCATGAAATCCCAACTGATTCCGACGAATTCGATCTCAAAGATCGTAAATAACTCCTATCGAAAATGCGATCTACCTACCGCCGTTTACGATGTATCTTTTTTTTTCTCCACGACGAAACTCTGTCATTCTCCGATGTCACTTCCCAAAATATCGAAATTTTAAGTGTCGCTCATTCCGCATAATAAAGCCTAATGTATCAATTTTTCGCGAGTCCAATAGGTTCCTGAGGTTCTAGACTCGTATTCAAATGTGGAGTATATACATTATTTAACGGCATAGAAGACAGAAAAAGCGTGGGTACAGCGCGCACGTAGGTGTCGGTGTATAATGCCGCAGAAAAAAGTAATTGCAAAATCGAAAAAAGATAGGCTATTAGAAAGCATTCAATAATAAATAACGCTGACGCGACCGTTGTGCCCGCAAAGCTGATTAATCGTGCCCGATGCGAGATTAAAGGATTATTGGGACGATCGGAAGTCTGAAAAATTGCGCGTCGAAAAATGGCGTTTCGCGATTTCGCCCTTGAAATTCGTTTTCCAATCGCGTCGCCAGAGTCTTTGCGCAATCGTGATTTCGTGAAACTCCGAGGCAAAAAGCTCGCGATTTACGGGTTACAATAAAAAGTGCGCTTTAACGAGGACGAACACTTTTTTAATGGCGTACTCTGAACGTTTCGCTAAGTTCATGGAAAATTTTAAATTAGAACTGTTTTAAAATTGAGGAAAATCCTGAAAAATTGTGAAGACTTTTGTGAGTTTTTTATGTGTTTCGTATAATTTTTTATATATAAATTATATTTACAAAGACTTTGAGTTTTCAATAGATTTTAGATTTATCAAGTACTTTCCATTTTTTTTAATCTCATCAAATGTTGCAATTTTCTATTAAGCAAATTTCTATTAAGTTTCATAATTTAATGATCCAGTGTTAAAAGTTTCGTAGACTGCTTAATACTATTAATTTTCGAGAATATTGTAGAAATTTGAGTAACTATATGTGAATTTAAACGAAAAGAAAAAACCTGATTCCTCTTAATTAACACTTTTGAACTCAAATTTGACAGTTTACGAATGATAAATAAAATCTTTCCGCGTTTAAAAATTTCTAAAATGCGAAAAAATTCATTTCAATTTTTCTGTATGCTTTTTCATATAATTTTATGATTTTACAAGAGTTGCTAAAAAAATTCTTTATCACAGATACAAGATCGTAAATATTCAAAGTTCAAGAACTTTGTATTTTTTTTTTTTAATCATAAATGTTTATCCGAACTAGAATTTTGAATAAGAAATACGAAAAAATTGATTCAAAATCTTCCTAATCAGCAGGGCAACCAAAAATATTTATTCAAATAAAAAAGATTTAAACAAATATTTTCGCAGTTTTTGGCAGAACAAAAATATTTCGCTAGTTTAAGATTTTTCGTAAATATTTCAAGGTTTTTCATTTTTAATCCTAAATATTTTCAACAATTTTTGACCATAAAAAATATTTTCTTCTTATGCACGTTTCGCCATTTTATTTTTCTTTGATTTGCATTTAATTCTAATTTTCATTTAATTTGCATTTAATTATTTGCAAATTAAATTAAAAATGAAAATAAAATGAAAAATTGCAAATGAAAAAATTGAATTAAAAATTTAGAAAAATGCAAATTAAATAAAAAAATTATTCATTTAATTTTAAAAAAAATTCAAATGAAAATGCAATTAATTTAAATTTAATTTGAATTTTCTTTTTCTTTGATTTAATTTAATCCATTTCATTTTCTGTAATTTGCAGTTTGAAAATTCATTCGACTTGTCACATGTTTACAGATTCATAATTTGTTTACGTTTCAAAATTAATAATCAATTGAAAAATATGATATTCGAATTATACGTCGAAGAGAACTTAGGAAAACATTTGCTCGTTTTTTGCAATAACTTTGATTAAGAGCCGAAAATGTAAACAAATTTACAAAAAACATGAAATTTGTTTTCATTCTATCATAAATATTTCTTGCCTGTCATAAATTTTTCCTTGTTTTTTCATGCATAAATAAATAAATATTTTGCATTTTATCGTAAATATTTTTGGTTGCCCTGCTAATCAGCATATTGTTCAGTACTTCAAATCAGAGAGAGAGAAGAGTATTTTTCGATCATTGTTTATTCCATCCTTCTAAAATATAAAAACGTCTATACATATTCATTTTTTTACAATCTTAGAACTTGAAAAAAGAAAAGAAACATTTCAGAACCATTTCAGAAACATTTGTTTTATAATATTGACAGAATTGAAAAAGCTTCGTTTCACCTTTGCATTCTTTAATTAATGTTTTTCTATTAATATCAGAGATAAAATCCCTTTTGATGAATACTTGAAGTATTGTTTCAATCATTTTATTTCGTTCAGGAAAATATAAAAATTCTTCAACTTGAAGTTCAGTAACGAAAATGCAAAACTCTAAATGCAAAAGGAAGTCTGATAAACTGGTTTTATACGTGAACTCGCGCTCGTCGCGATCCCAGTTCGTCATTCGTCAGAATCGATAGGAAATACGTAAAACGCCCGCAATTTCTCCGGAAAAAGTCTCGAAACAAAACATCCGTTTGTCCGTGCTCCACGGTCTTTACCTCTAACGACGTATTTATGTCTTCTGAAATCGCCGAAGACACGCACGCGCTTATACCCGCGCAATATGGTGAATCAAGCCTTCGACATGGCAGTTCCGATGCGAAACCCTGCTCGACGAATAAATCATTCCTAGGTCAACTTGCATGGAATCCTGTGTTTCCAGGATACTTTTGTTCTTGCGTTTCTGTATTCGTTTCGAGGACGTTGCCAGGGTATCGTTCTTCTCATATAGTTGTTTTTTCAAGGCATTTGCAATAGTTCGAACATTATTTTTTACAATTTACCAGATGTCTTAGCAGATGATCTATCTAGATATTATCCAGATGATAATATCTCTTTATGTTCTATTCTCATAATATACTGTGTCAGTTATTGTATATTTTTGTGATTTTTTGTGCTAGATTAAAAGCATGAGAAAAAGAAGGCGAAGAGAAGTTTTTCGAATTTGCGTTGACGAAAGAAAGGAAACAGCTGTTTGACAGTAATGAGACGTAAGAAACGTTACACAGGATAGGCAAGTATGCAAGGTGCGTAGTGAGCAGAAAAAGAAGCAGGTAAAAAAGTAACGCATACGGCACCGGGTAGATGCGCGCATGCGTGGGAACGCGTTTTCATTAAATCAGCCGATTTCTTCTGTTCTGTTCTGAGAGCAGCCTTGAGGCTGCAGCGCAAGATAATCGAACGGTTCATCTCAGCAGCAAGAATGTGGTGCTCATTTCTGTCGAGTCTTCCTCAATGAGATTATTTCCCAAGATGATAGATCGCGTCATAAACGTAACGGGTCAAGATTTTTAGAGGGTGCAATTATTTCGTACTACGAGTGCATAAAACGTATGGAAATCAGGCCGAGTTTTTGAAGATAAAATTAATCCAGAAATTTTTTAAACTTGATACAGGGAAAATACAGTATTAAAGTTTTTTCATTTTTTTTATTTGGAAAAAGGTTTCAGGTAAATTTTTGAATTGGTATGAGTAATTTATGTGTACTTTTCAAAAACTTGTAGACAGTTGAAGAAGTTTCACTATCGGATAGTACAAAATTTATATATTTCTTGAAGTATCGAATTTTTAAATATTTATTCATCATTCAAGACGTTTTTATTATCCATGGAATTTAAAAATTGAAAAACTCCAAGTGGAAACTTGGAAATCAATTTCGATCACATGAAATCATTTCACAATATAGCTCAAAGGTCGAGAAAATAACGTGCATGTTATAGAAAGTGCGGGAAAAATGCTAGATTAGTTCTAACGATTGCGCGTCGCCGTTTAATTTATCGTCTCGATGCGTCTCCGATGCGTTCTCTTGGGATTCACTGTTATAAAAGCAAATGATCGAAACGCACGCTGGCGCACAGGTGCCACGAGCAAAGAAAGGTCCGGTCCTTTGTCATTGCTAATGCTGTTCATTAATGTTTTTATCGACTGTTCGTCATCATTATCGATCGTTTGTCATTGTTAAAGCTGTCTTTGCAATGATTTAGCAAGCCAGTGCACGACCTTTGCTTTCCGATGTTTTTGAAACGTCGTAATAATGAATAGGGGAGCGAAATGTCAATTACGAACGGCCAGATTTGTACGGATATTCATGGTATCATCGCAAACTCGTATGAACAATAAATTCTAGGTTTATTTTAGTTATTTTGGTTCATTTACGTTGATTACGAAAAAAGCTAAGTTAACTGTAAAAATATTTAATAGGCTTATAGGTTATTACAGTTAGTTTAAGTGTCTGTTCAGTTAAAAGTGTTGAAACAACTGTCAAACAGTTATTTTTACTGATTCACCCAGCCAAATTGATCGATTCAACCAGTTGAATCTACTGGTTGACAAGTGGATGACTTGTGTCAATTTGAAACAGTCAAATTGACTGGCAACTAGTGAAAATCAACTGTTCCCAGTTTAGAGAGCATCTTACTAAATGAATGGTTGCTGGAACCGAACGTTTCTCTCCGTGTGGGTTATACACTGGGAACGCGGTTGATGCAGTTGCCAATTGAATCGTCTATAATCGCCAATCGCCGTGGGGCCGAGTGTTCGGAAGTACGGAAGCGCCTTTTGATCAGAGCACGAACATTGAACGAGGCATTATTCAGCGTAAACAGTGGGAGCGCGTGGCCCCGCGTCGACTTTCTCCCTCGCCACGAACGTCGCGAAACTAGCCACCACAATGACCATCAAGCGGGCCTCATTGTCCTTCCTTCACGCAAATGCCGCGCCGGGAGCCGAGTTAAGGCTATTGTCGAGCGACGTTATACTCGCGTGCCGCGTTTTCATTTGGAAGAATCGCGCTTCGTCTCCCTCGCATCTGGCAAGATCTATCGCGGGAATTTTTGTATGTAGATTAACTCGCTCGCTCGAGCGGGCTCTATTGTTCTCTCTCGAAAAGAGCGGCCGGGGATCGCGACTTGAGGGCCCGCCAGGAAGTGGCAATGACAGTCGCGGTAACGACGACGACAATGAACAAGTGCTCGTTCGAGCTGGGCGTATTCGATAGCGAGCCAAGTTTTTTCGGCATTATTATGAGTATATATAAGTACAAAGGCATGAACTGATGGATCCCGATTTCTAAATTATGAACTCTTGACTTGATCAGAAAATAAAAAATGCACCGTGCAAGAATAAACCTTGAATAAAACATACCAGAAGCAATTAACAATCGTAGAAGATTCGAAGAACATGTCAAACGCTGACTTATCAAATCATCATGTCTCCACGACCCATTTGATAAGGGGAAAATCGCTCGCGTTCTCACCAGTCCTCGGTGTCGTTTTTGTCCGCGAGCTCGGAAGTTTTCCGCACGACGACCTTTGGGTCGATGCACCGGCGTCAAAACAAAACCGGCTGATGGGTTGCCCAGGGATCGTTCCCACCGTCTAGTCGCCCTCCTGTCACCTTCTCCGCTACTGACTCTGCTTCTTTGCTCGATCTTTCTCTATCCCTATTTTCCCTTCTTGCGTCTGTTTTGCCCCTCGATCGCTGGACCACGTTCATTGCCGATTCCTGGAAGCTGCGAAGGCGCAGTGCTGTCTGCACCGGCTTCTGGGGCTGCTCGGCGAACTAGTGACCGCACGATTCCAAGGAACAGTTGTTTTCTAAATAATTATGCAATAGGAGAATTTGATTTTCGCATATTATTTGTTTTTGAAGATAAAAATAGTATTCATGTAGATGCATCAGACAATTTTCAATAAGGAATCAAATTCCTTATTGAAAATTGATAATCAGCTTTGGTGACTGCTGTTTATTCAAATTATCACTTCATCGCGCAGAAAAAAACATCCATTTAGTAATAAAAACTTTAGTATGAAACTGCGGAATGCTGTGTATATACGTTTCGTAATAATCTACGCAATTTACCGTTTGACATCGCTATTTGTTGCTCTAAAAACTAACTAGTACACATAACTTCACCAGCTCCTGAATAAACTACAGAACTGCATCGACGTCAATAGATGTATGATGGTAATTTCTCAAAGTCTGTCAACCATTAAACGCTTTTGATTATACCAAAAACTCGGCATTCTCATAGGAAGCGCAATCCTTGCGATCGAAACCGGCTCTTGACATAACAAATGATTTTCTGCATAAAAACTCCCACCCGGTAGCGACCATTGAATAACATCGTAATTGTATAAGAATAAGATCTATCAGTATCGTGACTAAGAAAAAATTTCGGAAAATTTATTTTCATCACTCTAACCTGAAAACTGACATTTTGACGTGACTTTGAGGCTATTATGATGAAAAATATTGTTCGAAATCGTGAGCTATCGCTAATTTTGGCGAGGCCGATTTTGTCCCTCGCCTTCGGCTCGGGCAAAAACCTTCGGCCTTGCCAAAATTGGCTCTAGCTCCTGATGACGAAAATAACTATTTCAATTTTTCTTTTTCGTCGATTCAGTATTTAGAATGATACTCTGAATATATTTTGTTTTGTTTTGTTTTTTTTTAGTTAGGAAATCGAATTACAGTTCTTTCAATGTATTTTTTTGTGTTAGTGCAAATTTAAATGAATTATTACAGATATTTTTTTTAATTGGAAATAAAAAATTTACTTTTTTAGTGTATTTTACCGATCACGACTTATTTAAAAACGCAAGATAATTATTGTCATAAACATAAAGTTGATTATGCAAAACATAATCAAACAAATTTGTGGAAAAACCATAGACTTTGAATCTTCCCAAGATCGTTTCTCTCTTCGAAAAATCGTTCTACGTCATAAATCTTGTAAAAAATGTGAACCTCTGCAAAATGACACCTGTTGCCCCAGGTTTGTCTCCCTGGCTGTTTTTCCCTGCGAGCTCCTTCCTGTTGCAACGTGGTGAAAAAGCAAGACGAAGCTCCTCAGACTCTTCGGAGTCGCTTCTGGCTCGCACACTTCTAATATCGGCATTCCCTTGGCGTACTTTCGTTTTCTCGTCTCGCCTTGGAGGAATCGAGATTTTTTCCCACTTGGAAGGTGGAAACGCCGAGTCTACGTGGACACTGTCTCGGACGAGAGAATTATCTCCCGTGCAGTAACCGTAGATTTACACGGTAGCCAAAGAAAGAGAAGAAAAAAAAACCGTGATTTATATCGCGACTCGGCTACTTGTTGCAATAATAATAATTGCTAATGCGATGTAAGTTTATCATTGCCGATCTAGGATTGTTTTCGTGACAATGCATTATTCAGGGATCGGTGCAACTTTTTTCTCCTACCCCGGAGCTCATTGGCTAACGATCTAACGATACCTTCAAGTTTTCCAGATTTCACGCCACGTTGTTATGAATTGTTTTGGGAAATTGTTCCGAAGGGAAATCAGCAGTGACCGTTCATAGGTTGATTATTCGGTGATGTATGCTGCAGTTATTCGCTGATGGATGAATTCAAATTTAGAGTGCGGGGGAAGACCTCGACTAGAGATTTTCGATTCGAGCCAAGTGCGGGTACACTAAATCCGGGCAAGATCAAGCATCACTTGGTACAACTCGAGTCGCGGGTGATTTACTCAGCGGAACGTGTGACTTTGTCGTGGCCGCGGTGCCGCTGCTAATGATATACTGCTTAATTGGCCCAATTTCTCACTTCGCCGCATTGCATCCTCGAAATAGAGTCTTCGCCGGGAGCTCCCCGGTAGGGAAAAAATCGTCCTTGTGTCGATTGTGTTGTGACGAAAATCGATAGTGTTCGAGAACGTTGGGCTAATGATTCCGGAAGGATTTGATGGTGTGGGGTGATCTTCCGGATCTGCAGAGTAGAAACGATGGTCGATAAAATGGTTTATTGAAAATTCAAGTTATTTTGTTGTGGAATGCCAAAAAAGATGTTATTGTTTATGAGGGAAGAATAATATATAGTCGAAAACGTCTTGATATCGAGGCCATGCACTTAGTTTGTTTGATATTGTTATTTACTCCTTGGTTCACGTAACAGTGGAATTCTCAGACGCGAGCAGTGAAATAGCGATATACGCAACTTTTAAGAACAGTCATTTATTGTTTTTTATGGATTTTACACTTGCTTTTTAAATAACCTAAGGACTTTCAGTTAAGAAATATTATTTTCAACAATATTATATTATTGTAAATTAATTCTAGAAATATCCTGGTATCTCTGTATATGGAACTGTAAGCAATAATATTCGTTGAGATTAGTTTTGCAAGATACCGTATCTTATGTCTTAACAATTTTAAATTTAGATTCTTCTGTTTTTACTAGAACGGAATTTCCTATTTCTTTCGTCTTCAATTTTGACGATTTTCAAATTTAGGGAATAGTAATTTTTTATTTTTAGTTGAAATGTCTAGCATTTTTTACTATTTACCTTGAATAAGCATTATTACTTACAATAGGGAACTTGACGGAAAAATTCTGTTATATATGTCTGTTAGATGGCTGAAAAAAAATTGACACGTATTTTTTCATTTGTTAATTAATTGAGAATTGCAGGAGATACAGAAGTTTAAAAAATCTAGAGTAGGGGGTGTGACGTCAAGATTCATATAAATTTCTATTGTTTTTATATGAACGGTGACGTCACATCAAATAAAATAGAGAAAAAATGCCAAGAAATTTAAATTTTATAAAAAATGAAAAAAAAATACTTGTTCATTTTTTTTTTTTTTTTTTTTTTTCTTTACTTTACATCTTAAGTGGATTCACAAATTTTTTTCGAATCAAGTTCCCTATTAGATACTCTATTTTTTATCCTATATGAACTTCGAAAACGTAAAAATTGTGTGAAAAATCAAAATGTTGAAAATTAATTGAAAAAGTTTAAAATATTTAAATTGATGGTTCTTAAAATGCAGATTGTTTTTTTTCTGGAGCAATTTTTTAAAACTTGAAAATATATTTTTTCATTGCTAAACTTGTATTAAAAATTCACTATAACTATTCGATAAAATTAAATATTCGAGGAGTAATTACTTGCAGTCTAATATGTAAATAATATTCTTATACAATGATAATAACATAATTTAAAATTAATAAAAGTATGGTATTTCTTAAATGATGATCTTTGAATGGCCGAATGTAGATTTAAATTTTTTGATAAGACCTTAAAATTTTATTGTTAGATATTTTAACTTCATTATAGTTTTTGTAGAGTTTTTGTACAAAATGGATTTCAAGAACAAAAACTGCTAAGTATACGTGAAGCATTATACTCCAATAAAAAATTGTCAGATATTAATATAAAAAATGTAAAAAATTAGACATTTTAAACAAAATGATAAATTTGAAAGTATAAAGAATTAAAGAATTTTTATTACATGCATAAATATCATTTTTTTATCCATAATTAAATATTTGAATAAAATCCGTATCATATTTTATTCCTCCAATAACATAGTTCACAATAAGCTTAAAAAATCTCATGTGTGATATTCAAACTTAGTGACTCACTGACATTACGTTAGATTCATAGAAATGTTTTTGATTTTCAATATCGAATCGTTTTGATTTTCTAATGCTATTTTTTCTCTTACCTTCAAAAGCAAAGTAAAAATTATTCTATATTGTATATATTTAATTTCGCAATAAAAAATGTGTTATTATTTTACTAGAATTTTTTCCATTACATTTTTTTTAATTTTACATTTTCATTTAACAATGAAAAAATTTGAAATCTAAAAAAAAACGTCTTAAGTATTTAAAATTTGAAACTTCCACATTTTTTTTCAATAAAAGATATAAAATTTTTTATACCAAAATAAAATATTCCCAATTTCGCCTATTTCTTTTTTGGCTGATAATAATATTTGATCTTTAAATTCGATCTATGTTTTCTCTCATTTTCATCAGTCTCAATAATGAACTACAACTTCAAATTTCAAAATCTTACATATACATTTAATCTTCAAAATTCCACTCAGCAAAAGTTAAAAAAAAGTTGTCTAATTTTGACAGGTAGCCTATCTTGCGTCATCTCCTTTAAGTATTCAATCATCGACAACTTTCTACACTTATCCCCAACAAACCATCGCAAATCTCTTTTCCTGCCACGCAAAAAAATCTACCTAATATTCCTGTCAAAGTTCACCCCGAAACGCATAAAACTCCAGGCGTATGTAATGGAAAAACCACTTACCCGACGGTTCTGGCTCAAAGACTGCATAAAACCATCCAAGGACTCTGAAAGATCTTACGGGGACGCGACGTCTATTCATTCCGGGCTACGTTATTCCCCGATACGAGATTTCGGAAAAAAGCGAGGGGGAAGAGAAGAGAGGGAGAGAGAGAAAAAGGCACAATGGGCGGCGCTCGTTTGTATCGCGAATCACGAGCGCACGAGTTTCAAGCGCGATTTCGCCGAGCGGGAATTCCAGGGGCATCCATCAGCCCTCGTCAAACCGGCCGTGGACGCATCAGCAGCGGATCAGCATCCATCGGGGGCCCCTGAGATGAGAGTGGCGCAAAACCTTCCGCGAGTTTTCTCGGGGCCCCGTCGAAACCGGCTCGTTGAAGAATCGGGTCCGTTTATCGGCTCGGTGGCCCTTGCCACGCCGCCCCCGTCAAAATTAATGACGGCGATCGATGTTGGAGCTTCCGGTTCTCACACGGTGCCCAAAGGATATGCCCGGCATTAGGGGCACCTGATGCGTTGATAATGGGGTACCATCTCGCGTCTTGTCGACGACTCCCTGGGAGTGGCCGGCTAGATCAGGCAGAGATGACAGGTGGAGAATGGCTTTGATAGCGCACAACGCTCCGGCGAGGAGGTCGCCATTACGAGAAATGAGCGCCTGTTGCCTGTCAGGCGCGCGACCGAAAGCGACTATGATGGCTGTAATTCAAGTCTAACTGCTTGATGGCCGGTAAATGGATAATAATTGGGCTAAAGCGAGCACTGCGATGCTTTCGCGTTGAGGAGCGGGTCCTCGGTGAAAAAACACTCGGCGCGGATGATGAGTGATTCTGGGATTGTTAGGAGAACTCTTGTGACTTTCTTCTTAGACTGGGCTACGCTGTTGACGGACTGAGAGAAACGTTTATTCCTATCTAATTACCCAGATAAAAATGAGTAGATCTATATAGATCTATTTTAGTAAATATATATATGGCGAAAGATGAAAGATAGAGATCTACTTCTAGATATACGTAAATTTACAAAGATCAACGAATAGATCTATGAAGATCTTCATAGATCTACCAGCAGATACAAGGAAATGACCGAGATCAATAAATAGATCTATAAAGATCTTGGTAGATCTACCAACAGATCTATGGTGATCTACGAGTAGATATACAGAGAAATCTCTGTAAATTTACCTGTAGATCTATGTAAGTCTACGGTTATCTATTACAAGATCAAATGAGATCTATAGACATCTATAGTAAATATCTAAAGATCTCCTACAGATATCCAGAGATCTATTGTAGATCTCCAGATATACTCATTTTTAGCTGGGAAGATTCGTTTGTAGTTAGTAAATCTTATATTTGGATACAAGCAAATATATACCGTTTTTGGTTAAACAAGCTACTTATTTGAGACGTTGTGTTGCTTCAAATGCATTATTTGTTAACAGTTAAGAAATCTGTCTTTGGTCAAAAATGTGATTTGGTATGTTGGGTGTTTCTTTGGAAGTATAGGTTTCATAAAATACATTAAATAAATACTTTCAAAATTTCGGGTTTTGGAAAGTTGAATTCGTAAATTCACCAGATATTGCTAATTTATCATTCATTCACTATATATGAATGCGCAGTAAAACTCTACATTTCGTATTGAAGAGAAGAACATATAATACCAGTGATGTAACTTGAGATGAAATGATTCTAAGTGCTTGATGACCAGTAAATGGATGATAATTGTGCTAGAAAGAAGCGTACGAGGAACGATGGATCTTGAAGAAAGAAACTTAGCGTGGATGGGTGACACTAGAAAGGTTTATACTTGATTGCACAGAGGAGTGATTCATGTTTTGAGTCAGAAAAGTTGGAGAAAGTTGACACAAAAGGATACAAAAATTGTAGTATGAGAGTTTTGGAATAATTCCAGAAATTTAACAACATTTCTCTTTCATGTATGATTATGCAGTAGATAAAATAAAATTTCAGCTAATCACTTTCAATAATAATTCTCTACGTTTCTATATTTTTCTTTATTCTAACTTTTAAACATCTCAATCCTTTTGAAACATCTCTTTCTTCGCTACTACTTTCGAAACATCTCAATTCTTGGATGAAAAAAGTATACGAAATGTGTGAAACATAAAGGCCTTTTTTCGATTGAGCAACAAACTCGAGCTCGATGTCGATGAAGCTCCAGTGTCATTAACACGTGCAATTAACGCGACTTGGGGACCTCGCCTAGGGGGAAGCACTGAGAATTATCGGGGGAAAAAAGTTATAAAATGAGAGCTGGTTCCAGGCGACATAGCACTGTGAATCGTTGTTACTCGAAGCACGTCATCGTCGTGGTCGGGTACGGGGAATCGGCCTCGATGACTCGTTCCCCACGTCCTCGTCCTCGTGGTGCTCGCGGTCTCACGAGACGCGACGAGATAGCCGGTGTCGTTAGTTTCAACGTAGCTTTTTCCCGCCTCAACGAAAATGCAGTTATACGATAAGAAAGGAAAAAGAACGTGGCCTTATCGCGCGGTAGGTCGAGGTCATTTTTGAATTTACTAGAAATGATGCGTGTTATGCGCGACTGCATTTTATGATTTTATTCAAATTAACGAATTATCGTTAAAAATGATGCAATGAGAAAAACACTGAAAAATCGATTTTGTTGGACCAATTTTACAATTTTATTTTACAACAAATTTTATGAGACTGAAAAATTTTGTTTCAGTCAAAAAATTGTACGTTTTTCCTTACTTGCAATTGTTTGTTGGAATTAGAAATTTATTTTAGTAAACCAAATATTTGGTAAGTCAAATAACGACCAAACGTTTGTTTGAGTAAACTGAATCGGTTTTTCAGGAAAATTTATAAATAGTTATTATGCTACCGAATTCGATATTTTCGAGAAAATTCAATAACATTCAAAAAATTTAATTGCATCAACTTTTTTTGTGGGTGGTTCAAATATAATTATGTTTTAGTACAATTGTTCATAAATTTCTTTGTCTTCAATACGGATTTGTTACTAGTTTCCAAGCTGGGTTCACGTACAAAAAAATTTATTAACAGTTATGAATAATCTATTTGAAGCAACACAATATATAAAATGGCATTATTCAAAAATTTAAATGTAAGGTTTACCAATAATAAATAAATATTATTTGTTTATATTAGAACTTTCTCTGAAAGTGCAGTGGTTGGAATTTTATTGACGAACCGAGAAGTTATTTCTACTTGAATAAAAAACCAATATTTCCAAACATTATATATCATGAAATTTTTATATTGATTTTTTTTCTTGAGTTTCACACAAAATAAAAGTAAAAAAGAGAGTTCAGGAATAAAATCTAAGAATAGTTATAGTGATGGATTCAAATTATGTAAAATAATAATTTTGCAATAAGAAAAATGTTCGATTTAGATTTTTAAATTGAATTGCATTAAAATCGACTTATTTAATAATTGATATAAATTTTATTATTCCTTCAATTTTAATTTTTAATTTACAAATTTTCTAACGAAGAATGATTTGGACTTGATTTTCACTTCATTCATACAAAATCGCTATTTATGAATGGTTAGCACATTTTGAATTCATTTACGTTTCAATCCAAAACTTTTATGTATTAACAACATCTTTTTTTTAAGAATAATTGCTTTATAATATTGGTGGTCATAATTGTTATTTATTATTTCTATTCATCATTGCGAATTTCGGATTTTTTTTCTAAAAATCGAAAAAATTTAGAATTCTAATAATTTTGATAATTCCTTATCTAAAATATCAAGATCTTTCGTAAATGAAAATTTCTATTTTTCATTAGTTAAAACTGTATCTAATATTTTGTTTTATTTATTTCATTTCTCAACTTTTCAATTCTTTTCCCTTGCAGTAAATTCAATGAAAAAAATCTTCATTAAACATTTTTGGATCTAAAGCACTGAATTTTAATGACAATTAAAAGTTTCTTTATTGTTCGACATGAATTTATAAGAACGAAGTAGATTTGGTTTTTGTATGTAAAATATTTACAATTTTCAAAAATTTTCATAAAAAATATTAAGTTTAAAATAATTATCATCTTGAAATTTCGATTTTTCATTACTTTGATTTATTGATAAAACTCTTATGAATTTCTTCTTTTTCTTGCCCTTCTTCTCAACTTTAACTTTGTAGTCAATTCGATAAAAAGAATCATTTCAAAAAGTAAAAGAGATTTGAAATTCATAATAGTTGATTTTTATCAATCGATATTGAAGAGATGAATATTTTTTTAATCTAAATCACGATATCTTTATACAAACATACATTGTTTTTTACTGTTGAATTTCTAATCTTTCAATCAGGAGTTTACCTTCTTTTAATTATAAATACATTTTATATCAAGTTTTTAATCCATAAATTGTAAGATTTAATAATCTCTTTATTGCAATTAGAGCTTCAGAAAGTACAGTAAAATCCAGAAAATGCAGAATGTGTATAATGATAATCAACAAACCGATGAACTTTGAATTTAATAATTCAAAACAAAAAATACATAGTGACAAACAAAAACTGTTTTTCTAATATCATTAGAGAAATTATTATAACCAGTATTGTTCATATCTCACAAACAATTTATACAATCTCGCTGTAAAACAATGATCAACCTTCTTTTATTTCAATAAATAATTTTTTCTTGCTATAATTTTAAAAGTTTCACCATGTTAAAGAAAAAAAACATAACCAGAATTTACCGTCACAGTGTCAATCTGAAACAGCCTCAAAGGCCGTTCATTAGCCTGGGAACGTGGACGCATTTTAGCAATGTTAATGCCGCGACTGCTAACCCGAGGGGGTGAGTGAGGTGAGGGAGGGGGAGGGGGTACAGAGAATGAGAAAACGCAGTCGCCGGCGATGCCTCATTAAGCGCTTTTTGCTCCGTGATCGTTCATCATCATGTCGTATCGAATTAATTGCCCTGCTTCGACTTTTCACGTTGTGTTTGCGCGATTCGGAAGGAAGTCGTCGTGGACGGGTCAAGAAGATTGACTGACAGTGTGCACGACTTACCTCGGTTTCGGCCATTCTCACGCGTCGCATTGATTTAAGCTCGCTCGCGTCGTTTCCCTGATAAAAGATGGAATGGATTACGTGAATTTTAGGTATATACATTAAAAAAACCAATTTGGCATGTTCAAACAAATGTTTTGTGCACTTGAATAAATTTTTATTTCGGAGGAACAAATAAAAATTTTCGTTTTGTCAAAAAAATTCACCTTTCAGCTAACTTGAACTCGTTTGTCAAGAAGAATGTTTTGCAGGAAAAAATTTTCGTTGCGATTCCCTTAGTTAAGATAGAGTTAATTTCATATACGAATAGAAAGAAATTATTAAATTAATAATAATAATAATATACAATTTTTCATTTTTTGACACGAAAATGATGATCATCCAGTTTCGAAAGAATTTTTTACTAAACAAAATGATTATTATTGTTATGTTTAGCTATGGCAACCAACGAAGAAAATAAAAATTTGAAAAATTAGACTTGAAAATTTATTTCGAAAAATTGACTTCATCATGATATAGAAAACTATGTGTTTATCACAGCACAAAATCACATATTTAGTACACTTATTTTAGTTGGATTTACTACTTTCGTTGTGTTAGCGTAATAGACATGTTTTTTATTCAAACATGGAACCTCAAAATAAGGGTAAAGAGTAGCTCCCCCTCTCTCTCCCCTTTTTTTCACCATACGAACATGTTTATGTCGACTGCATTTATCGAGTGAGATGAATCTGTTCATTCCGTTTAATCCTGAAATTATCTTCCGTTATACGTCCTCGTTGCGTGGGCAATCTCGATGCATCCCGGAGAAAGGTGGTTTTGACGTTTCCACGTGCTCACCGTTACAATTTTCGTGGCGGGCATCGCTACTTTATGCCCTTTATTTTATCCATTTCAATTCATTCAGACGAATCGTGTCACTGTTTATTTCTTTCGAATGCAGATCCGGAATTTATTCTTTCATGCCGCCAAAACTTATTGGTGAAGTTTTATATTGATATTGGGAAATGGGATGGCTTTTTATTTTGCAAGAAAAAAGTTTGGTAACGGATCTGAAAAGAAAAAACTTATATGTTTCTTGTATTTTTGGATTTTTGGATAGATGCACATTTACGAGTTTCTAACTTTTGCCAGAAATAAATAAATTTTCATCAAAACTCTGACTGTTTTATATAGTTTCAGACTGGATAAGATTTTCATTTAAAATTTTTCAACGACTTATTCTACATGGAGTTATCCGTAGAAACTTATTATAATTCATTAAATGAGCATATCATAATTTATCATTCTTCAATTTCCAGTTTTCTGTTGTTAACTTTTGCTGACAGAAAACGAATCCGACAAAGCCACTTTTTTTTCTCTATCGTCGCCATGGTTAATCAGTCGATGGTGTAAACGAGAACCGAGGTGGAAAAATGGGGCCCCCAAAAATTGGGCCGTGTCTTCTTTTCCGTTCCACGAGCCGCGTTATCTTATAAATTCCCCGTGCAAAACTTATTAATTTGCGGCGACATTTTAACGTGTCATGGAGATAAGACCTGAATACGATCGCTGATAAGCGAATTACGAAGAGACGTCGTGGTTGTCAGTATGGCCACGAGTTCGGCGCGTATAAAACGGGCGTGGCGCGCGCATCATAAGTGGTCCAGCAACCCGAATGACCGGTGCTATCGCAACCTTGAACTCGGGGATTCCGTACGTGAAAACCGTGGGTCCTGTATCTGCGCATTGTGAAATACTTTTGTCTGAATAATTTAATATATTATTTCATATATAATATAATTTAATACAATGCAGTGCAATGCGATACAATACAATACAATACAATACCATACAATACAATACAATGCAATACAATAAATATAATTTAATATAATAATTTTAATATTATCAATAAATAAGTTCTTTTTGTTTGTTACAGGTAAGGCGAATTCAAAACTACACGTTCGAGCAGTGCGCGAGGCTATTCAACGTTACCTATTACCACAATCGTACGTGAATATGACAAGTAATAAGGTTCTGTTATTTGCAATATTAGATTTTTACCGCAAAAAATTATTGTCGCATACAGGTGCATACGTGACCTGGACGAATCATGATTATCATTTCAAGTTTCTTTATTCATGAAATTTTCGAAAATCTCATCCAAAATAACAGAATCTTAAACCTTCCTGATTTCGAAATTTCTACTCTTCACTAACTTAATAATTACTATAACTGTTCATAATTTCTTGTTTGACCTTTTTTTTTGAATTTTGTTTTGTGGTTAGTTCATAAAAAAAATCGGTGTAGCAAATGTATGAGATTTGAAATTCGAAGTAACTGATTTAAGTGGTAAGGAGTATAAAACATTGTCATATTGTTACTAGTCAACACGAACCAAAGACAGAGATCAGAGCACGAATAGAGCAAGCAAGAAGTATGTTTGTGAACATGAAGAAGTTCTTTACAAGATCGGACCTG
>JAPYZL010054040.1:0-19189 GCA_030522825.1 Platygaster orseoliae | reverse complement strand
TACTCAATAATGTGACGTGATAGAGCAAAAACTCTTTTGGATATTGTCTTGGGAGGTCTTACAGTACATCCTGCAAGTGAAACTTTCTTTGGCTTTTTTTTTGTTCCACTGTGTTATTAGTTGAAATAGACGAAGAAAATAGTGAAAAAATTTCTTCGTTACGACTACTAAAATGAGTATTTCAAATAGACAATATTTCGAAAATTGCTAATGAAAATTTGATCCTCTCCACGCCACTGCGTAACCTTGGGCCCAGCCGAAAATTAGGCCAGTGAAAGAGCGAAAAATTTCGCGGTCCCCGAAATCGCGATTAATTTGAACTTGTTCAACAGCGTTTGTTCGGGCGTTTTTTAACTGTAGATTGTTGATTTGTTTTTCGCATAAGAAAAGTTAAATAATGTAAATTTTCATGCTCCAAAGTGCAAGCTGCGTTGAAGAGGTTTCGCCATAAATTCGCGGCGCGAAAAAAACCTTGTTCAACCACGTGAGCGCGTCATTTCAATTAAAATGATCTCGAAGAAAGAAAGAACATTCCGACCTTCCGTATTAGCGGTTCGAACGCGCTATTTTTAGCGACACTTGAAACATCGTCGATGTATTTAACTCTATATAAAAATCATTCAAACTATGCATCTTGAAAAGGATGCAGTGCTTTGTAATTTTTCAACGAATCTGACTACAACGCTCAGGTTCGTCAACAAAAACTTTTCCACACTAGTGAAGTAATATACTATGAATGTCATAACTGCTCTTCGGGGAAGTTTACAATTTTCATGCCATGGTTTTAGTAACTTAACTTAACGCTACTTTACTTAACACTTAACGTAACGTTACGTAACTTAACACTTAACTGATCACTTAACATTAACTTAATTCACCTTAATACTTAGCGTTACTTTACTTAACACTTAATTTAACGTTACGTAACTTAACACATGACTTATCCTCAACTTGATAATCATTTGACTTGAACGTAAGCTTATACGTACATATAAATCATTATTTCTTTTTCATGACTCGTACATTACGATTGAAAAACAATTGAGCATCGAAACATGTCGAGCTCGGAAATGTTGAGCCCGAATCTATTGGAAAGAGTGAGTTTTAATCACGATTCCATCGTACGTTGTTGTTTTTTTTTCATTGCACCGTGGAATAATCGTGAATTTTTTCGCGCTTCTCGCGCGTCGTGGGGCGCGATGAATAAAACATCGAATTTCTTGACCGGCCCGACAGGTCGCGGAAGAAGAAAAAGACACGCCGCGTTTCGAGGCCCCTCGAACGCAATTTCCAATCGGAAACTCTTATCATCGCTGTCGCTGCGTACAACGTCTTCTTTGTCACCTGTCGCCGAGCATTTCTCGCACGCTGAATTATTCAGCCGTCGTAAAAAGCGAGCGCCAAGTCCATCTCATTTCGTTCTCCCATTTTCTCGTATTCATACACACATCTCGCTTTTTTTATTAATTTTCTCGCAGTTCATTCAAACTTCGAGTCATATTAATATTTCACATACATTTTTAATTCATTTATTCTCAGTTATTTCACAGTTTCAACGTGTGAAAAGTCATTTAATCGTGTGCAATGACAAGTACAATTCTGAGGATAAAATGAAAATCCTTATCAAGATGCGAAATCGGAACGACACGAGCGTTGTAGAATTATCTTTTCCATAATTCAAGCGCTCTCTTCAAGATAAAATCGCAGCAGCCTCGAATGCAGGCCAACTTTTAAAACAAGCGCCAAAACGCGAAAACAAAGGGAAACGTTTGGGGGACATTTTTTCGCGGGTTTTATTTTGGAATAAGGCGAAAGCGTTAATATGATAATGAGCGCGTAGGGGCCTTACGACGCGATGCATTTCCATGCCCGATGCTATCGCGAAACGGCGTAATACGCCGCGATTTACGATCGACCATCTAGATTTGGCTTTTTCTCGCGTTTCCTGCTTCGAGCTTTCTTCCTGCATTCAGAAAAAAACATAGTTATTCGTACTAGAAATATTCTGAAAAATTACTATATTGTTGGTCAATCTACAATACTATTTTTATTTTTCTCATAAATTTATTTATTTTTACCATTCAGTATAGTAAAACGTCAAATATTGCAATTACAATTTGATTTATAGTTAATTTATTAAACGGATTTCAAAATTTTTTTTTTACTTAAATAAATAGCAGTTTTCAATAAAAATCAACAAGTCTTGAAAATAAATTAAAAATTGAAGGTTTCCAAAGAAAAGTTGAATTCAATAAATATCATGGAAAATTTTGGAGGTCGCCAATAATTTTACGATTTGTTATAAATTTGTAGAATCTTGAGAAATATCGAAAACTTTCCTAAATTGTGTAAATTTTTCAGAATTCCGTTAAACTACAGAAACTGTATTGAGGTAATTGAATTTCGAAAAATCAAAAAATGTTTTTAGGTACAAAAATCATCGATAACTTGAGGGATTTCAATATAAATCTACGAGTCTTCAAAACTTTGAAAAATTGAAGGTTTCCGATGAATTTCGGAGAATATCAGAAATTATTCCTGAATGCTGTAAATAGCAAGAAATTTTGAATCTTTACAAGAATCTAAAAATGAAATAAAATAGACAGAAAAATCTAGAAATTTGATAAAAGAATCAAAAAATTGAAAAATATAGATGATCCAGGAATCATCAATATGCCTATTCATTCGAAATTTTCTAGGTTCCAAATGAAGATTCACTGTGAAAAAAACCTAGTTATTTGTACTATAAATATTGAAAAAAGTACTATATTCTAGGAAAATCTACAATATTAATTGAATTTTTAATGTATTATCGTAAATTTAACGATAAATATAATTATTTTGTATATTATGTTAATAATTGTAATTACGAATTCCTATACAATAAAAAATACTAATCATATCATAATTTGAACTTTAGTAAATAGCAGTTTTCAATAAAAATCAACAAGTCTTCAAAACTTTGAAAAATTGAAGCTTTCAAAAGAAAATTTAGTTGAATAAATATAAGAAATTTTAAAGGTTTTCAATAATTTTATCATTTCCTATAAATTTGTAGAATCTTGAAAAATGTCCGTAAACTTCGTAAATAATTGTGGAAATTTTTCCAAAATTTGTTTAACTACAGAGACTGTGTTAAGATCGTTGAATTTTCAAAAAATAAAAAAATGTTTTTCCGTAAAATAATAATCGATAACTATAGAGACATGGAACAATATCTATAATCTTTAAAACTTTGAATAAGTGAATGTATCCAAAGAAAATTGAATTCAATAAATACCTTAAAAAATGATTTTTCATACAAAAACTGTAAAAATTTTTATAGAAATCAACGAGTGCTCAAAAAAAAAAAAAAAAAAAAAAAAAAAAAAAAAAAAAAAAAAAAAAAAAAAAAAAAAAAAAAAAAAAAAAAAAAAAAAAAAAAAAAAAAAAACAGAAATAGAAAAATCCAAAAAAGTATTTAAAAAATTTAGAAAATAACAAACTTTAAAAATCCTGGAATCTAAAAAATTTCGAAATTTTTAAATATGAATAATTTATTTATGAAACTCTTCTTTTTTTTATTCAACTTTTCCCAAATTTTCTTCATATTTTTCTGAGTAAAAAGGTCCTTTGCCACTTTTTATAAAACTCAAAATCAAAACAGATATTCCAGTGAAAATCTAGCAAATCTAATTATAAAAACTTGTCACCCGAATAATTTTTTTTGAATTCGAATTTTGTAAAAAGCGAAAAAGAATTTACTTACTCAGAATAATATAAAAAAAAAAGTTTGGTCTATAAATTCGCTCCCCACTTGTCGATAAAGGGCATTTATTATGAAAATTTCCGGCTTGAATAACTTTTTAAATTTTGAGTATTTTAAAAAATGGCAAAGGGAAAAAAGTCTTAGACTTGCATAAGGAATCTATGGTTTTCGGCTGTCACGCTTTACTTGGGGCACCCTGTATAAAAACATACTTAAAACAAATAATAATGGAAATCATGAATTATTATTGTTAATAGATTTTTTTCCCAGTTCTTACACCGAAACAAATACCGAAGATGAAAGCAAGATTTCGCTTGTACTATAAAAAGCCCTGCTTGTATTTCATCGATAACTGTGCGCATAATGCATGTGCATGCGATGCATTTATGTATGCGCATGATTCGTCCTTCCTCGTCGCACCGATTCCCGCGCATCAGGGCTCGCTCTTTTCCACCAACTTCCTTCCCTTTGACTTTTTGTCTCCTCCATCGCATCGTACAAACGCGCGATTCACCGAGCATTTTTACAGTAGACTTTTTACCTCATTCCCCTACGCATTCATTTGGATTAGTGACTCTGCTTACGCTCCTCAATTATTCAATAATAAAAAGGAATTTTCAAGAAATTCCTGATTTTACTGCAATTTTAATCTCCATTTGAAAATCCTTCTTATACCACAATTCAAAAGAAATTAATTGCACTTAGTTTTATCAAAAATTTTCATTGTATATAGTTCGGGAAGTGTAAAAAATATAAATGTGGAACCCACTACGCACTTTTATTATTTAAGTAAATATTTTACTTACCCGTGATATAATAACGAAAAACCTCAATAATTATTTAAACTTGATAGGTATACTTTGAAATTGCAATTTTGCATGGATCCACGTGCTCTCAACACATCTCGCACCCACGCAAAGCCACAAATTGCTACAGCAAAAGAGTATAGGAGCAAAGTCGCGCAGAAAAACGAAGCGAACGCTCGAAAAGCGACAAGGACGAAGAGATCGTCGCTGACGGGGGAAGGAGTCGTTTGTGTTTTTCTCGCGTCGCGGGCCCCGCGAGAGGCAGTTTCAGGCCCGCGCTGGACCGCGACACGTGATCGCCCCTCCTCCCCCCGCGACAAACCTCCGGGATGTGAGGCCCCGCGCGAGCCCCCGCGACCGGAACCGGAAACCAATCAAGTCGCGCTATTCTATATCGTTTTATTTGCCACTTTGAGGATTTTTGCCAAGGGGGATATTAAGGCAGAGCTTTTTTTGCCCCCACTGATAATGATCTACCACAATGCGAGCCACCAGGTACATTTATTAAGAATCGTCAAATTCGTTCATTCATTTTCATTCGATTTTGCACCTAATAAATCTTGCGGGACTTTTTGAAAACTTAATAGATAGTTATTAGGAATTTTCGATTGGAAAAAATGCTACAAAATATGGTAAAATTTTTTATTAACTTTGAAGTATGGTTTTATCATTTAAATAAATGGAATTCGTTCATTAGCGCTCAATGGATTTTATTTCTATTGAATTTTATAAAAAAAAACGTATTTTAGGATTATATTGAACTTGTTCGAAATTTCTTTGAAAATTTTACGGTACGAAATATAATGAATTTTTTATCAACTTTGAAATATTATGTGTTGAATATAAAATGGTTTTATAATTGAGATGAGTGCAATCTATTGATTGTTTCCAAATTGGTTTGATTTCCAATTCATTCAATAAATAAATTATATCTTAGGATTCAATTAAACTTGTTCGGCAATTTTTTGAAATTTTAGGCTTGGAAATAATGGTAGAAAATATGGTGAACTTTTTCATCAACTTTGAAATGTTTTGTGTGAAATGTTAAAAGTTTTTATCATTTAAATAAATATAATTCGTTCATTAATTCTCAATGGATTTAATTTATCGTTAATTTATTTTGAAATTTTTGAGTCGGAAAAAAAGGTACAAAGTATGATAAATTTCTTTATCAAGTTTCAAATTTTATATGTTAAATGTCAAATGGTTTTATCATTGAAGCGGATAAAATTTGTCCATTGATTCTGAATTGATTGAATTCCTAATAAGTTTATTCAGGTAATAATCCTTTAAGATTTTTTGAATCTCGATCGATAATATTCAGAAATTTTTTGGTTGGAAAAGATAGTATAAAATATGGTAAACTTTTATATCAACTTTGAAATATTATGTTTTACATGTAAAATGGTTTCATAATTGAAATAAATTTGTTCATTGATTCTGAATACATTCTATTTCTTATCAATTAGTTGAGAAAAATCGTATTTTAGGATTTTATTCAACGTGTTCGAAATTTTTTATGAATTTCAGAGTTGGAATAGACAGTGTACAAAATATAGTTATTTTTTTTACCTTTGAAATGTTATATGTCAAATATTTAATGGTTTTATCATTAAAATAAATGTAATGCATTCATTATTTCTAAATTGATTTCATTTTTAATTAATTTCTTCAGTAAAATTATATTGTATAACTTTTTGAGCTTGTTCAGAAACGGTACAAAATAATTGCATGAAAATTTTTAATTAAAAAAACAAATTATTGCAATTAAATTCTTGCAATTGAAAAAAGATAGCAACTATCAATTAGTACGCAAACATGATTGCACGATTATTAATAAATATTTAAGCATACATAATACACGAATAATGCATTATTTTTCATCGTCTCAAAAATGGTTAAATCATCTAAAAGTTATTTCGAAAAACAACTTGTAACATTTTTCACCGTTTTCGATGTAATGCGATACTGATTGATAGCAGAAAAAAAAACGAAAATTTGTTATATTTTCCTTGTAATTTACTTCTAACGAATTTTTCTGAGACATTATGATTTTATATTTTGTTGTCAAATTACTTATTGATTTAAATGCATTGTTTGAAAATTAGTTTCTTGAATGGCTTATTTCATGATTCTAATATGTTTAGAAAAATATAAAAATTTTTCGTGTTTTCCTTGTAATTAACGATATTTACAAGTCAAACTCCATAAAAAATTGTGAAAATACAGTTCTTGTTTCGAAAAAACTGTTACAATAAAACTACATGAATTTTTCGAGAAAGTAATCAATTTATATTTTGTTGTAGAGTCATTATAGTTTTTAATAGATTATATGGAAATTTTTTTCTTGGAAGGTTTATTTTATAATTCTAATATCATTGCAAAAATATATTCGTAGTAATTTACGTTATTTATAGGTAAAATACTTTAAAATACGGTGGAAATATAATGAAAATTCAGTAACTTTTTCATACATTGACAATATTTTCAGAGAAATGTAAAAAAATAAAACTTTAAATTATTTTTCTACGGAAAAATTAGTCCAAATTTTCTTGGAAAATCACTGTCATTTTTATTTTTTCATGCATTGTATGAAAATTTATTGATTTCTCGAATGGTTTATTTCATAACTCTAAAATTACAAATAAATTTATAATTTTTATTCAACGCCGTGTGAAAAAGGCCACTTTTTCACACTGGTGAAGAAATATACTATAACTGTTTTTCACCTTCCTAACTAAATCTAATTAGTCTGAATCTAATATAATCTAATCAAATAAAATTAAATGTATTCTTACTAAATCTTATTTAGTTGTTCTCGAAAATGTAAGTCAATCAATTTGGATACAATAATATTTTGTAGCCCCTGATGAGGCCAAAATATATGTGGAAATTTTGAAAAAAAATAATTGTATCATTCCCATTACGGATTTTCAAGAAACCGCTCAAAACATAGTTCGTCGTACGATATGTATTATTATTTATGATTAATTTAAAAACGGTTTGGTTACAGCAAGCATTGATTCAGTAGAATACGGACCCACCAAAGTTTTGGGTCCTACAACCTAAACTTTGGTTATGATAACCAAAGCTTCTGTTTTAGCAACTAATGCTCAATTTTTTTTATAACTGATACTCAGGTTGTAATAACCAATTATGTATTTGGTCATCATACCTTAAGTTTTGGTTGTAGTACCCTAAACTTTAATGGGCTCATATTTTACTGAATCGATGGTTGCTGTAAACAAAAATTTCTCTCTGTGTAGGAAGTCAAAGTGTAGTTTCTTGAAATGGTTCATTCAAATAGTATGTGATAGAAAATAATCATTATTAGTTTGTAGTCGAAAATTGACTATTTTTGTAGGATTTTTATTATTTTCATGTAGAACCCAAAGTTGCTATAATTTTTGGTATTTTTATACATTAAAAACAAATCGACGTTTCAGGAAAACAAACAATTGTTTTACTTTACAATATATATAAAAATATTGTAAAATGAAAGCTTACGACATAATTGTTGTACTTTATTATCGATAATTAATTGATAATTAAATAATACCTAATAATGTTACTATATTAGGAATTTTATTCCAAGAAATCAATTATTACAAGCTTTACTAAATTGAGTAATTGTAATTTTGTAATAAAGTTACAACTAAAGTTGTACCTTACAACTAAAAGTTCTAAATTGTAAAAACAAAGTCTTAAAGTTGTGAAGTTTACGATATCGTAAGAGTAAAGATGTTTTACTTTGCAATATTTATAATTATGAAAATTGTAAAATGTGACTAGGCGCCGACAATGTCATCGTCGCAGAAGACCTCGCCTCGGCCGCGGCACAAAAACCTGCCGGCGACGTCCTCGGCGAGGCCGGGTCAGAACAACAGCAGCAGCAACAACAACAACAGTCAGTCGGGCCTGCATCAGAGGAAGAAGCGGAGCTTCGGCAAGGGCGGTCTGGGCCCCGAGCGATGCCGGGGACGCTGCCGCGTACAGTGGAGCGAGAGGCACGTCAAGGAGGGCCTAGTGCTCGTCCAGGAGTCCCAGCTCGCGAGGGTCGTCAAGATCGGGCCCATATCACAGCATTACGAGATCGAACCCAAGCCTTTCGCCAGGTCAGTATTTATATTTTCTCATATTTTGACCATCCCAAAAAAACCAGAAAATCCCGAAAAGTCCAGGAAATCCCCCAAAATATGGGGAATCTTTGAAAAATTCAGAAAACCGCGAAAGTTTGCGAAATTTGAGTATTCACGAGAATTTCAAGAATACCGAAAATTTTGATAATCCTGAGAAGTTTGGGAAAATGTCGAAAATGTCGGAAAATCCTGAAAAATCCAGGAAATTCCGAAAAGTCCAACAAGTCCGCTAAAATCTGGGGAGTTCTAGGAAAGTTCAGGAAACCCTGAAAAGTTATGAAAATTTCAATTTACCAAATCTAGGATCAGTTGATATTCATGACTTTTGAATTTTCGGAGAGAAAGTTTTATTCTAAAGCTTGAATTACAAATACAAAATAGTTTTCAATCATCATTTTTTGAGTTGAAGAACTCGAAACTTCTTAATATCAAAATATCAATAAACATTTTTTAAATCTACATTTATAAAGATTTAGAATAATTTGAACTGCATTATTTTATAAAAAATCTCTTCTGACAAAAAGTACCTATTCCAAAATTTGTGCATAATTTATAGAATAGGGTAATCCTTAATATTATTGAATTTTTTGAAATTTCAATTCAAAAAATCTAGGATTAGTTGAATTTCGTGACCATTGAGTTTTTAGAGAGCAAGTTTTATTCTAAAGCTTAGAAAAAAATGCTGTCAATCATCATTTTTTGAGTTGAAGAATTCGAAATTTCTCAACATCAGAATACCAATAAATATTTCTTTATCTACATTTATAGAGATTTAGAATATTTTTAACTACACTATTTACATGAAATTTCTTCGTAAAAAAAAATTTTGTAATTTGTGAAAAATTTATAACACAAGATATTTCTTAATATTATTGAATTTATTTTTCAATAATATAATATTATTTTAAATAAGGAATAATAAGACTAATATAAAAAAATCATTAATATTAAATTTTATATCATATATTCCTGTATAATAATACAAATATATACAATAAAAATATAACTATAATATATTGATATTTTATTATTATTTTATTATATAGAATATATTACCTGATGTATGAACCACTTAATTGACATTCAGTAGATTTTACAAACGAAAATATCCGAGAATCTTGGAAAGATTCGTGAAAAAGGAAATCGGTGTGAAATAAAAAATTTATAGACTGAAAGATGGACGAAAGGGAAAAGGAAAATGTCAACGAGGAATGAGATTGCGCAAATCCGAGCGAAAATAGCCCGGCGCGGTATGAAAATCCCCAATGAATCAACGACGTTGCCGTTTTTCCTAATGCGTGGAAAGCGCGGAAAATGAGTGTCGATTTGTCACGCTATCCCAAAGTGGAAATGAACGACTCGTTGTTAATTAACGATAATTGTTTTTCCAACTGAAACAAAGCTTGTATAAACATTAGAGAAAGTTTTTAAATTGATTGTTTTTATATACTTACAACTGAAAGTGTATAAATTATTACTGTATCGTTTTTGCAAAAAATTTAATTTTGTTCATTTAACTTGAAATCATCGTTTTCATTGCCAACCTCATTAAGTTCCAGTTTAAGGTAGAAATTTTATTAAAAAATCTCACAAAACATCACAATATCACAAAATGTATATTTACAACTGAAAGTGTATAAGTCAATACTGTACCATGATTAGAAAAAAGTAAATTAACTTATTTTAAAACTTTTTTCTTAAATTAACTAGAAATCATTATTTTATTTGCGATTTTCATAAATGCCACAAAACGTCACAGTATCACAAAATGTAAATATAGCAAGATTTTTTGAATCGAAATTCTGCGTTTGTGCCAAAAATTAGAAGAAATATCGATGCTTTTTGAGAGTTGCCAAAGATCGAAAATATCATCTCTCATGTTATCCATGACACATCCCACGATGGCGAAAAAACAAGTTGAAAAATGACGAGTTTAAGCACGAAAAAGTGCGAGGAGTGAAATGCGGAATCGAAAAAGAAAGAGAAATCTGTGTATTTTGGGGGGAGGGGAGGAAATTTGTGCGCGCAAGGTCGACGCCACGGCGCCGGAACAAGGCTGCGTCATATTTTTCCTCGGCGATTCGCAGCTCGTGCTGCGACGTTTTAATTCCCGGCGATCGTCACGGATCGTGAGATATTGGCACCGGCGAGCGAAGCGAGGGCAATCGATGATCAATGCGACGTTATCTCGCCTACTTTTATCCGGGGCCCTTCCATCATTATTTTCGGCCCCGAGAGTAACGAGGGCGCAATTAACTTTCATCGCGTTTCATTTTCATTCTGATCCTGTTTTTTCGCGACCGCGCCGTGTCCTCAAACGCGAAAAATCGTCGACACCAAGTTTTTTAGTTCGGCGGAAAATTTCCACTTGGCGAAACGTAATGAGAATCGTTTCACTTTTGTTGGAGCAGGTTTTTGCAAGTGGAATTTTAGTAGGTCAGAAAAATTCTTGTCACGTTCGGAAAATGGTTTTCTTTCAATGAATAACGACATTCTTAAATAGTCATTTGACAGTTTTATTTACCAGTTTTTTGGTTTTTTTTGAAATCCTTTTAAAAAGAACAATTTCCAAAAGTCCAGAAAAATCGTACGTTGTCTGAAAAAAATGAGAAAATTTCAAGTATTTCCAAAGATTTTTTTACATTAATAATGACAGTTTTGACAGCTTTCGCAATTTTTGAAAAGTCATTTGACAGATTTACTCTCCAATTTTTCGGTTAATTTTTATTCAACTCGAAAACACCATTTTCAAAATTCTATAAAAATTGTACATTGTCCAAAAAAAATGAATTCTGAGTTGTTTCACAGATTTTTTTCCATGGTAAAAATTTTGACAGCTTTCCATATTTTAAAATGGTCATTTAACAGTTTTATTTTCCAATTTTTTGTTTATTTTGAAATTATATGAAAGATTTTTTGACATGAATAATGACAGTTTTGACAGCTTTTGAAATTTTTAAATAGTCATTCGAGAGTTTTATTTTCTAGTTTTGAGATGACTTATATAATTCCATTCAAAAACACCATTTTCGAAAATCTAATAAAATCGTACATTGTCTGAAAATAAAAATGAGAACATTCTAAGGACTTACAAAGATTTTTTCCCATGAATAGTGACAGTTTCGACAGTCTTCGCAATTTTCGAATAGTCATTTAACAGTTATATTGTACATTTTTTGGTTTTTCAAAAGTCTAAAAAAATTGTACATTGTCCGATAAAAATTGAAAATTCTAGGTACTTTTAAAAATTTTTTTCCATAAATAATGAAAGTTTTGATAGCTTTTGAAATTTTTGAATAGTCATTAAATTTAATAGTTTTAACTTCCGAATTTTTTATTATTTTAATTCCATTTAATAAGAACAGATTTCAAAAGTCTAGAAAAATAATACATTGTTCGAAAGAAATGAAAAATCCTAAGTACTTTTGAAGATTTTTTCAATGAATAATGACAGCTTTCACAACCTCCAAAATTTTTAAAAATAGTAACAGTTTTATATACCAATTTTTTCGTTATTTTTGATGCCATTTAAAATCACCATTTTCAAAAGTCTAGAAAAATAGTACAGTATCCCCCCCCCCCCAAAAAAATGAAAAATGAATTTTTCTTCGTAAATAGTGACAGTTTTGACAGCCATTAAAATTTTTAAATAGTTATTTCACAGTTTTATTTTCCAATTTTTGGGTTATTCATAGAATTCCATTTAAAAATAGCAATTTAAAAAGTCTAGAAAAATTGTACATTATCCGAAAAAAAAGAAAAAATATTAAGTACCTACTTTCAAAGATCGGTTACAGAGGCGTGAAAAGTTGTCACGTATTATGAACCAGTTCCAGACGAGAAACTTAACATATTATCAATTTTGCCATTCTACTTTGGCTGTGTTCTATTTAAATAGAGCACTAGTTGCTTTGAGCTTAAACTCAAATAACGATCAATGATTGAAACAAAACGATCAGTTATTTCACCACATTTTAATAGTCACACTAAATCGTTTAATGACAATTCTATTCCATAATTATTTCCATCAAAAATATAAAAATTAATTAAAGAAAGGAAAAAAAATTGAAAATACATGAAAATGTTCGAAAATGTCACTGAAATATTAAGAAATTGTAAACAAAAATTTCTGTTTGTTTTCAAATTTAAACAGACTAATTCAGGACTTTTCATTCGACTAATCCAAAAATAAGCAATCTTGGTTTCAAAAACATTTTTATTTTATTATGAACGAATTTTGAAAATTTTTTTTTTTTAATTCTGAATGTCAAAGACCTTCAAAATCGCATTTTTAAAAAATTGAATAACATTTAGGACTGTTCTGTTGTACAAATCCTTGCCAAAAATGAGTTTTATTTTAATTTTACTTCAAGTCTCATTTTAATGATGAAAAATGATATAAAATTGTCATGTTAGAATTATGATTCATTCTAAAATTACTTTATACTTCTATTTATTTCGTGATTATTTTATAATTATTTTTATAATTATATCAATTTAATTCATACTTGATTTATAAATATATACCTTTATAATAATAATAATAATAATAATAATAATAATAATAATAATAATAATAATAATAATAATAATAATAATAATAATAATTATAATATAATTTATTTTATAAATATCATTTGATAACTTTTTTCTTTTAATGATATAAAATGATATAAATTAATATGTTTTATTGATATGAAAATGAGTCGTATTTGAATGCTGTTGCAGTGAATTTGTGGATGTAATCTGTTGCAGTGGGCAGTGGGCGAAGGTTTACAAATGCCGATCGCGGTCGACGGGAACGATGTACGCGGCGAAATACTCGTCGAGGATACGATTTAACACGGACTGCAGCGCGGAACTGCGCCACGAAATAGCGCTTTTGTCCCTGTGCTCCCAATCATCGCGAGTCGTCAGTTTTACATTTGGACGGGCTTTGAGACTAGAATTGCATAAAATACTGTATGTAACTTAGTGCAAGTGTCTCATTTTGCGAAGACTATTCAAACCCTCGTCTTCACCAAATTCGAGCCTTGCACTACGTTCCATAATGTACTATTCTTTCACACTCTCACATTTAAAAAAAGCGCCTCAAGGAAAAAACAGTTTGTAAAACTATAAAATCATCGAATAATGAAAGAGCTAACTTTTGGGAAATTTTGGTTACCCGATAAAAATAATGAATGCTCCACTCCATATTTATTTACTTATTTATTCATTCTTATTTATTGCGATGTTAAATTCACGATGTTTCGTATTTTTCGGTTATAATCCTGGAATATTTCGCCGTCTTTGCTCGGGCGTGAAAAATAAGCGAGTCAGAGCTCGGTTGTGATAAATAAAATCATTTCCGCGTGTCGCTTTTTTTGTGCAGCGCGCCCGGCGGGGACTTGCAAACGCTGATAGACGGCGATTTGGTGCCCCTCGAAGGTGACGTGGTTCACTTTGTCAGGCAGCTAGTGGAAGGACTTGCCTACCTCCACGAGAGAAATATTGCCCATTTGGACATCAAGGTAAGTTCGACCCATAAAAGGTCGCGCTCTCTTGGATGTGTGCGAAGCCAAGAGTGTATGATGTAGCCAGAGGCTCGAGTTCGAGTCATACTTTACACTAGAAATCATGCCAACTGGAAACTGCATGAAAATAACACTCCAACACTCATTTCACATCAACAATTGAGCACTTGGAACAACAATGAATAAATACATGCAAATATGTATTAAAAATTGCATACGCATATGACGAAAACTCAATTATATGTGTCGAAAAATTCATTTAAAATTAAGAAAATTTTTGAAACTGTCCATTTGGCAGTTATTTTGGTAAGTTTTGGAGTCAGAGACAATGTAGTTTTTATATTTCAAAAGGTACATGAATTTTTGAAAAATTTTTAATAAAATCGAGGTGATTCATCTTGGGTTGAAATTTCAATTCAAAAATTCCAAAAAGGGATGAAAAAAGCTAGTTTCTTATTTTTCTTGAGAATTTTCAGTCAAATTAAGGAAAATTCACGTCATTCAAAATGGACTGAGCGAGGAAAATTTTTGACATTGGTGAAAATTTTGAAGAAACACGCGTTTCGCAGAATGATGAATTCGAACATGTAGGAAACTTTTTCAGCTTTAAAATATACTATAAAAGTATTCAAAACTGTAAAAACTTTCAAAATCTGCGATGAATAATGTTTAACTGCTGAAATAAATTGACAAAAATTATCAGAATAATCCAAGTATTTGAAAACTAAGGAAATTTTCCAAACTGCTCTTTTGACAGTTATTTTCTATAATTTTGGAGTATCAGAAAATTTTGTTCTTACATTTCAAAAGATACATGAATTTTTTCAAAATTTCGAATAAAATCAAGTTATTTTACATTGATTCAAATTTCAATTTAAAAATTCCAAAAAGGGAAGAAAAAAAGCAGTTTACTAATTTTTTGTGAACATCCTTTATTCAACTTTTCCTCATTCACGTCATTGGAAATGGACTGAACATGGAAAAGTTTCAATTTTGGTGAAAATTTTGAAGAAACGCGCTTTTTCCAGAATGCTGAAATCGAAAACACAAAAACTTTATAGCGGTAGAACATAATGTGAAAGTATATAAATTTTAAAAAACTGTGATGAATAATGTTGAACTGTTAAAACAAAGACAAAAATTATAAAAATTATTCAAGAATTTGAAAATTGAGAAAAATGTCAAAACTGCCTATTTGACAGTTATTTTCATAAAGTTTGGAGTTAGTGGAAATGTTGTTTCATTATGTCAATTTTCAAAAATGCTGAGTGAAATCAAGGTGTTCTCGGTGGATTCAAATTTCATTTTAAAAATTCTAAAAATGGGAAAATATAACGATTTACATGTTTTTCTTGAAAATCTTTGACTAAACTTTTCCTTATGTACGTCTTTGAAAATATACTAAACAAGGAAAAGTTTTGATTTCAGTGAAAATTTGGAAAAGACATGCTCCTCACAGAATGGCGAAATCGAATATTTAAGAAACTTTTTCAGCTGTAAAATATACTGTGAAAGTCTTTAAAACTGTAAAAACCTTTAATAACTGTGATTAATCATGTTAAACTGCTAAAACTGACAAAAATTATTAGAATTATCCAAGTATTTGAAATTTAAACAAATTTAAATGAATAAAAGACTGTGGGCTTTCCATAATTGAGATTTTTATTATAAAATAATTTTGCAATCGGTCCTGTCGAAAGATTATCCTTTGAAAAGATACATGAATCTAAAAAAAATTTTAAATAAAATCAAAGTATTTTATATTGATTAAAATTTCACTTTAGAAAATCCAAAAAGGGCGAAAAAAAGCAAGTTACACATTAATTTTTCTTGAAAATCTCAAATTCAATTTTGCCTCCTTCACGTCTTTCAAAGTAGACTGAGCGAGGAAAATTTTTGATTTTGGTGAAAATTTGGAAACAAACACGCTTTTCGCAGAATGGTGAAATCGAACATGTAAGAAACATTTTCAGCTGTAAAACATATTGTAAAAGTCATCAAAACTGCTATGACAAAAATGATTAGAATTATCCAAGTATTCGAAAATTAAGAAAATTTCCCAAACTGCCCATTTGACAGTTGTTTTCATCAAGTTTAGAGTTTGAAAAAAATGTTATCTTTTTATTTCAAAAGATACACGAATTTTTAAAAAATTTCGAATAAAATGAAGATATTTCATCTTGATTCAAATGTCACCTTACTGATTCCAAAAAAGGAAGAAAAAAGCAATTTTCTTATTTTTCTGTAAAACTTTCAATTCAACTTTTCCTCATTCACGTCATTTGGAATGAACTCGGATAAGTGTCGATTTCGCTGAAAATTTCTAAAAAAATGTCCTGAAATGGAAAAGGCCCGAAAGCGCGAAGGCCCAACTCGTGATTTACGCGCCGTCGCGTCCCATCAGGCGCGCAAGAACGCGCGCTTAATCGTGCCAGCAGCATTTGGCGTCTCTTCCTTCCTCGTAAGGATAAAGTTCCCAAGTGACGCATAAATATCGGTATTTACAGGCTATTAGCGAGCTCAGGGTCGGCGCCGCGCGCGTTTTCCGTCGCGTACATTTGCCCGGGGATGCGATTTTTCGATACCTCCAAGGCTGGACATTGGTTTCACACCGCTCGATAAATGTATCCTACATACCACTTGATCGAGCCCATTTTTCCAACTCCATTCAACTCATCATTTTCGGGCTTGTGCCACGGAAATTGAAGATTTGCTGTTGCAACAAAAAAATGTCCTGTTTCAACACTGCTCGACAGGACGAATCGCAAAATTATTTTACAATAAAAATTTTCAGTTTGGAAAGTCCGCAATTTTCATTCATTCAAAGTTGTTTAATTTTGAATTACTTGGATGATTTTAATAATTTTTGTTAGCTTTGAAGACTTTTACGGCATATTTTACAGCTGAAAAAGTTTCTTGAATATTCCATTTCGCCATTCTGTGAAGAGCATGTTTTTTACAAATTTTCGCCGAAATCAAAACTCTTTCTTTTCAATATCCAAATCAAAATCCCAATGAAAATCTAACTTTTCTTCTTGCTTTTTATTTTCACAAAACTGAAATAAAACAATCAATCACCGATCATCCGAATCACCAGAAAAGAAAGTTGTCTCTCGAACCGTGAATTATCGCGATATTTTAATTGAAATTCTCATGCAGGGTATCAAGACATTTCTCAATGTCCCGTACATATTTGGAGATGCGAAGTTTGGTTGGATCCGCATGGTCGCAAAAACAATGAAAAAATGTGTGAAAAAAAAGGAGAAGGGAGATTTATAACAACGTGCCTTTGTTATTTCGCCGCGAGAGTCCAAGATCAAATGAACTGCGAGTAATGACTTTCCGAAATTGGCCCGCGCAATCTTCGCCGCCATAAATCGCCTTTCGAAAAAAAAGTGCACGAAAATAACGAGGATGAATAACAAAATGAGGAAAAACACATTCAATATTTATAATAAATTCCAGAAATTGCCACGTGCACTCTTGTTGTCCAAACAAGATCGTGAAATTTCCAACATCCCACGCGAATCATTATCATCGAGGAGCACGCGTCATTTTTTACGATTGTGAAAATTGTTATCGTTGAAAGTCCGTGGAGGGGGGTTACAAAGGGGGAAAATTACCAGCCTCTGCCATTTTCCGTGTCTAATGTAAAAGCGGATGCTTGAAAATAATGCGATTACATTATTTTTAAACGCATTTGTCATTATTCGCGCGCGAGTTGCGGTCGCTGATTTGAATATTCAGAAGCGCCCACGTTGACTTCGCCAAGGATTCAAACATTTGTAAACGAGCAGTACAATGTAGCACATATTCGATGATTTTGGAAAATTTTAAAGGAATTTTCTAAAATACCATTTTCTGGCGGTTTCATTTTTGTTCATGTATTCAATGTTTTTACTGTGAGGAATTTCTGATTATTCAATTTTAATCATTTTTCTTTAATTCCAACTGAGCAATCATTAAATATAAAATCATAAAATGAAACGTAATTATCATTCCGTACATAAATAAATAATCTTGAAAATTTCCTAATTATAGTTTTTTCTCATTAAAATATGATTTTTTTCAAATTAGAATAATTGTTAGAATTCAATTTGTGAAATAACTGTATGAAATTTATTAATTCAATGTTTTTATCGTCATCATTTTCGAATTTTTCAATTTTATCAATTTTTGTTCATTATCCCATTCAGCAATCATTGAATATAAAATGATAAAATGAAACTTATTTATCATTCCTTCAACGAATGAATAATATTGTAAATTAATTATTTATATTATTTCCTCATGACAATATGATTTTGTTCCAATTAGTAAAATTGTTTGAATTCAATTTGTGAAATAACTAAAAAATTGACTTTATTCTTAAAATATGATTAATATTTTTGGCATTTCAAGAATGTTACAAATTTTTTTTATTCCACTAAATTACTTTTAAGAAATGTGCAATGGTAATGATCACTCGGAGCCAATTTCATATCAATGTCCAAGACTTTATTCCAAAAATTGATCAATATTTCGACCTTGATTAGGTCCTCTTCAGGATCCTTACAAATGAAACAAAAACAGCTATCGTCAAACACATATTTCGAAGAACAAGTAAAAACATCTCAAATAGTTCCAATTAACATTTTACTTACAATTATAAACTCATATCTATTAAAACAACATCGTGATCTCTAGGGTTAGGTCAAAAACCACCGTCAGAATTGTAGAAGATCACGGTTTCTAAATATTACTATACAGGGTGTCCCAAAGTCAACAATTAATATTTTAGGGGATTACAGTTTGTGAAATTCTAAGATAATTTTTCCTTTGCCATTTTTCACAAAACTCAAAATAAAAAAAATATTCAAGTTTGAAATTTAACCAATAAACACGCTCTTACAAGGAGTAGGGATAGAAACCATTGACCAAAATTTACTGGAATTTTCTCCATATTTTTCTGAGTCGAAAAGTCCTTTGCCACTTTTCACA
>JAPYZL010053987.1:0-17221 GCA_030522825.1 Platygaster orseoliae | reverse complement strand
AAAAAACCTCTCTCTTAATTCCTATTATATCCTCTTGTAGACATTTTTTTAAAAAATCTTTCCCTTTCTTTCAACTCCTTTTACGCAATTTCGTCAATTATATTATATATATACATTACACATTATACAAGGAATAATTTCCAGAAACATTACAAAATCTCATTGAGAGGATTTAGGAAATTGATGATAAATTATCCAAGAACATTATGTATGGATTCATTTTATTATTACTGTTATGGCAAACTAAGAAGTCGAATAGTCGATGAAAATCAATGTAATATAGTTTAATAATTGAAATGACAAAGTGTAATATTGCAAAGTATAAAGGATATTAAAATATTTATAAACTATTATTTCAGTTCTGAACAGTTGACTGAAAATCGAGAAAAACAATTTAAATATTTTAAGGAGTATGAGTAAATAAAAAAAAGTTAAAATTAAATATAAAAAAGCTTAAAAAATATTCTTATTTCCATTGCATCATTAATGTCCTAAAAACTTTACTCAAAATTAAGGAAATAAATTTCAATACTGTTCATATCATAAATTCTCTCGGTTTATTCCAAATTCAAAATATTTAAAAAAATTTGCAGGCTCAAGTCAGAATTCGAAATTTCACTCCTTCACGAGTATTTCGCACAAAAAGTTAGTACCTAAATAACAACATTTTTTACGTGCATTATAACCATTATGAAGAGTAACAACCAGATTCTTTTATTCCATCACCCCCGTAAAATTTAAATGGCCTGCGATTTTGCAGACGTCATGAAATATGTACATGTCCAAATTACCACGCACTTTTTGCTCGCCCTCGTTTATCATTCAAACGCGGTGTTTCTCCCGCGTACGTACATCGTTACTTTGGATCTGGACTATTAATTCATCGCTCCCTTTGACCGAATACCAGTTGATCCACATTTTCCATTATTATTCGAGCGGGGCTTTTATTCATTTATAGTTTCACACACGAGCGCGGTGAAAGTGGAGTTTGCTGATTCCAAATTCAGTAGGGTTCTTAATTGAAGAATCATGGAATTCGCAATTTTCTCCGTATCGATTTGCGTTCGGTTCGACATTCCGTTTGCATTTTTGAACGTATTAAGTGGAATTTTGTGACAACAGCGAAAATTGGGAAATAAAGTCTCTTGTTATTTTTTTAGCTGATAAGAAATCGATGCTTGAAAGTGTATCTATTTGTGCAATTATTTTTTATCCATTATTTTTTAATATTTTGTGAAATTGTAATTGAATTTATTAAAATTAAATACAAATAAAATTAAGATTTTTCTCATTCGTGTACAGAATTTTTTGGAAAACTATCGAAAAAGTGACATACTTGCATAAGAAATTTTCCATATTCTTTAAATCTCTATACAGAAGTATAAAAAAATTGCGAACTTTTTTTACAATATGCCCCTTCAGATTTTTCCTGAATTCCCGTTATTTCCTGATAAAAATGACATTAAAGAGCATACCAATAACAATGTTCAAAATGAAAAATAAAATTAGCAATGAAAATAACAGTTTTCCAGAGGGAAGCCAGTATAGGTCGTTAAATCGCACAATGGAATATTTATGACGAGCGTAAAGTGCAAGGGGATGAATTTACACGACACGATAAAGCCTCTCGATATTGGCGATGCCATGGTGATTATTGTTTACAGCGGCAAGTTCGCAGGGATTTTGACGCGACAGTTTCGTGCGTCTGCACTTGGCGCATTGTAGGTCGCGCTCTGCGTTAAACGCTCTCTCAGTGCGCGTCCGAATGAGATAATTAAGTATAGGAAGACGGCTGATTCGCCATGCGGAATTTCGTTCTATAGCATAATTAAGCCGCTTGTTTCCCGATCCAACGCCCGCGCGTTTCCGCATCAATTAATGCGATAATTAAGAATGTTCGGGCGTAAAAGTGCAAATAAATGAATGGCGAGTGTAATGAAATTGGGGTTATTGAAGTTGGCTCCAGCGAGTTAGGATATTGCAAGTTTGGCCAGCTTCGCTGTGCTGGGAAACCCGGAAAATAGAGGATTAGCGAGGACAATGAGAAGCCCTGGAGAAATCACGGATTTCTCGGATATTTTGTGTTTTGATAGTGTGCATGGAAAACAAGGAGAATTATGTGCAGAGCTGTGAAAAAAATTTTTTTTCAAGTCTAAAATGGGAGTTTCATATTTTGAAAGAGACAGGGGGAAAATTTTAGGAAAAATTGCAATGTTACTGAGTGTATTTATAAATTTGTAATGTACGTTTTATTGTAAGAGTCATTATAATAAAAAAAAAAAACTTTTTTTAAGGACTATCAAATTATTTGAAACTTGCTCAAGGAGCTTCCTTTTTTTCATATACATATAACCTTTGTTATAATGTTTTGACAATAACTTTAGATAATCTTTCTAAAAAGTTCACAGCCTTGTAAGAGCTTTATGGAAGTTATTGAAATAAAAACGTAATTAAAAGTTTTTCGTGAATGTTACTTGAAGTTTATACAGCTTCTTGAATTTTCTTGAAAAAATTCAAAAAGTGTGCTCATGTTTCTCAAGTTTCAAACGTTGAAAAATAAACAAATAAAAAATACAATTGATTCATTATCTTTGATAATAAGAGTAATAATAATTGTTATGAAATAAATACTATTAGATGATTCTCACTATTTTTCACTTGAATCTTGGGTGGAAATACAAAATCAATTGCATTTTCGTTTTTGTTTATTTCATAAACATTTGGAACTTCAGGCACATTGTGTTCTATATTTCGATAAAAACAATGGAAAAAATTTTAATCTCTATATAATTGCATATATATATATATTCATAAATTTAAAATGTAAATTTTATTAACAAAGTCATTAAGATAAATTACAACATATTAAAATTTGAGACTTTCAAATTATGACGAATTATCGTTATTGAACAAAACAACACTTCGTCATCTTATTCAACATCTTTAAATATTTAAAAAAAATTTGTTTAACAACATCTTTTTTTAAATGTAACCTCTTTTACAATTTTTGTGAAATTAACTTTATGAATATTTAATAAGGCAATGTTATAAATGATGTATAAAAACTTCATAAAATGTTTAAAAAGAATTCTTAGCCTTGTAAAAGCTTTACAAGACTTTTTTTTAAAAAAGGTATTTTCACAAATTAATAATAATAGTTACTTAAATTCCAGAGGCACATTCTGAAATTTTTATGAAGAAGTTTATGAAAAAAATATACTTCTATATTAGTGTAATGTATAACACTGAAGATTTAGTAGATTATTTGAGTATTTCAATGCAATTTCTGCTAAAATTATATAAGAGTTATTGAATTTCCATCAACACTTTTATTTAGGCCAGTTTACTCTACTATGTATAGGTCAATAAAATTAATGAAATTATTTACAGTGCAACACGAAAACTACGCTCAGTTTAGAAATAATTATTTTAACTTTACAGTCAGTTGAAATGTGTACAAAACATCGAAAATGGACACAATATGTATTTTGAAAAAAAAGAGGTCTTTTGAATAAAAAGAGGATTATGTAATAAAATTCAAAATATTTAAAGAATAAAAAAAGACAAAAAAATTTTGGTTTTCTATTATTAATTAAGACTAAATTGAAAAATAGTGAGTAACAGTACGTTAACTGTATATGGTCATATTGTGTCATATTGATGTTCGTTTATTTCTTACACTTAGAACTTCAGAAACATGAAACATCAGAATAGGAATTATTTTTTACAGAAAAATTCAAGATTTTATTTGGAATCTTGAAAATGACATTACTAAATTCTGTATTTTTTGTAAACAAAGAAAAACCAAGTTCTTGAAAAATTTACTTAATTTGCTCGCAGTCAGTAAATATAAACTTTGTTGCATTGCAGTAACTACTATTTCCCAATTCAGCATAGAATGAACAAACTACATTCATTACTTAAAAGTCAATTTTAGTTTCATAAAAACCCCAACGTTCATCACCACAACAATAAACAATCACGATTTGTGTCTCCGTTAACCCTCGTTCAATTACAAAACCAGATGGAAAAAATTGAACTTCCCCTCTTTAAACCGCGATTACTCCGTAAATATTGCATTCGGCCTGGAAACATTCATTTATGGAACCCCAAGCGCGATTTGTCCCGGCTCGGTCGAAATTTAAATTTCAAATTTTCAGCTCTTTAGCTTTTTATTCATGGGGGCCGAGCGATTTCGATTTGTCTTTTCAATGGTCGATCAAAAATGCGAAGCTCGACGAATTTCCCGCTGATATCCGAAATTTATCGTGGCCGAGGAATATATTGTTAAATCGCGCGTTATTCGCGTGGATTTCAAAAGAGTCATTTCGGGGCGCCTTCATTGGCGAAGCCCGGCCATATCTGATCTTCGTTTTCGCGCGTATCTAAATTGGAAATCTCCGCGGGATCATTCGCGTCATCTCGTTACCGGAAGTTGATTAAAAATATCGGGAATATCGTGATCATCGCTAAACACGCGAAATTCGAGATACTTTTTCATTATAAACAGTGTACATATCGAGCGCGCAGATTTTTTCGGCGCGCTCGATAAAAAAATACGGCGAGTCAATATTGTCGTAAGGTTCATTTGATTGGGTTGCAGCCCTGCGGTGATGCAGATTCGAGGAGTTTTTCATGTTGTTTGGAAAATATTTGTACGCAGGAACTGTGTGAAATTCGAATGTCTCCCGATTTTGCGAGTTTTAATGAGATTGTAGTTTTTCAGTGTTATGGTTGGATATTTCAAAAAAAAAAAAAAACTGTCTTCATATTTACGCTTTATCAAGTTAAGTACTCATAGTGATATTCAATTGATTAGCAAAAATAAATCTCACTTCTATCATCATTGCAATAAGAAAAAAATTTTTAACACTTGAAAAAACAATTTACATCTCCAAAAATCATAGAACTCATGGCTATATTCCTCCTAAAACTTGAAATATTTAACTAAGCCCTTACATTTTTTTAATCATGATCGATCTGGAGTAAAATTAAAAAACGTAGTCAAAATTAAATTTTTTTAGTTTTAGCAAATGCAGCAGAATTATTCTACGTATAACAATATTATTTTACAATACTTTTTCCAGAGAAAACTCATTATTTCTGCAATGTTTGAAATAATTTCCTCATTTCGATAAATTCTTCAAAACTGTACTAAAGTACATTTAACAATAATTTGTTAAAAAATATGTTCCAGTTTTGTAATTTGCCATGTAAATAAATAAAACTGTGTAACATTGATTATCATCTTATATTCTACTTACTAATTTCCCATAGCAGTAACAATGAAACGCGTTCATACATAATGTTTTTAATAATTTATCAACATTTTCTGAATCCTCTCAATGAGATTTTCTGATGTTTCTTGAGTTCATTCTATATAAGTTGAAGTTGATACCTTATTATAATTTTACAACCAACGTCTTTATCAAACTTGAATAAGCGAACGAATATTATTATCATGCAAGAAAAAGTCTAATAAAAACGATATTCATATTCGTGCTGCATCAATTTACGTAGCAATATTCAATTAAAAGACAGAAATTAAGAATCTTCTTTATCATCACCAAAAAATGGAAAAAAGTTTAAAACACTTAAAAAATAATCCATATCCACAAAAAACATGAAATTCATGGCCATATTCCTCCCAAAACTACAAATATTCAATTGATCCTTTACACTTTTTTAACGTGTTTAATGTGGAGTAAAATGAAAAAAAATCCTAATATGTACTAAGTTAATATTGAATTTTTTTTATTTCAGCAAATTTCGCACAATTATTCTGCGTAGAACAATATTACTTTACAACACTTTTTCCCGAGGAAACTCATAATTTGTGCAATATTTGAAATGATTTCCTCATTTTTATAAATTCTTCAAAATTGTAATAAAGTATATTTAACAATAATATTTTAATATCCTAGATACTTTTTAGTATTATACTTTGCTATATCAATAAATAAAAATGTGTAATATCGATTTTTATTTAATATTCTACTTAATAATTTTCCATAGTAGTAACAATGAAACGAGTTTGTATAAATAATGTTTTTAATAATTTATTAACAATTTTCCGAATAGTCTTAATGAGATTTTGTAGTGTTTCTCAAGTTCATTCTATTTAAATTCTATTTAATTCTATTTAAATAGTAAATAATTTTACAATTAACGTCTTTAACAAATTTAGATAAACGCAAGAGCATTATTGTAAGGCAAGAAAATTTCCGATGAAAGTGGCAAAAATTAAATCTTATCTCTATTATCAATAAAAAAAAATTTTTTTCTTACACTCTGAAAATAATCTACATCCTCCCAAAATCATATATCTCATGGGCGTATTCCTCTCAAACTTGAAATATATAACCAAGACTTATAATTTTTTTGATTGTATTTAATCTAAAGTAAAAACAGAAAACTCATGAAAGCATTTATTTCAAAGTTTAATTTTTTGAATTTCGGCAGACTTCCCAGAATTTTTCTGCCTAAAAGAATTTTTTTACAAAACAATTTTTTCCCGAAGAAAACTCATAATTTGTACAATATTTGGAATAATTCGTTCATTTTTTTTCTTCAAATTTTTAGTATTGTAACGAAGTATATTCAACAAGAATATTGCATAACAATGTTTTACTTTCTTATTCTACAAAGTAATATTCCATATCAATAACAATAAAACGGGTTCATACATAACGTTTCTAAATAGTTTATCAATGAAATTCATATTGTTTAAACTGGTTTCTTATTATAATTTTACAACCAACATCTTTATCAAATTTGAATGAGCGGCGGGAATTATTATCAGACGAGAAAAACTCCAATAAAAACGAGATTCATTTTCACGGTGTATCAAGTTGCGTAGTAATATTCAATTAAGCGGCAAAAATGTTGTATGAAGGGATGAAAGAATTAATTCCAACGTGATTCAATCGAAACAGCTTTTCCGAGGACTCTATTATCTCTGATTATACATCAGGCTTTTCATTGAATATCTGTTTTACACTGGAAAGAGAAAATGATAGTTTTAGCTTTGTATTGAGAAAATTATATGATTTTTTTTTAGCCTTACAGTATACTATAAATTTGTCGTATATTCTGGTAAATGTCACGATTTAATTTTTTTTTTGTTTCTATACATATGTAGTTGTTTATTATAGTTTGTAGAACTGCATTCTTAGATGCAACAATATTTTTACAGAAATTTTTGCCTACAATTACAATGCAAATTGTAACAGTCAACAATCTTAGTATATTTAAACGATGAAACACTTTTTTGTAAAGATCAAAGTTTTTTATTACCATCCCTTATTTATTTATTTTGCAATAAAAAGTATAAAATTTCTATCTGTGTATGACTTTTTGTGATTTTCGCAAATGAAAAGTGATGCAAGAATTATTCAATAACTGCTCTATTCCAATGTAGTATTATTTAAAAACGATCAATTGGAGCCAAAAACAATTGAGGAAGAGTAATAATTAACACTTAATTTTTCTATCAAGTTTTCGGTCATTTATTTGACCCTCTTCAGGAAAATTATACTGTCCTAAAGTTATACAATAAGTTGTTAAGTTGAAATATCAAGTATAAAATCATTTCATTCTCGTCACAGTCAATCACTATAAATAAATAATACAGTATAAATAAATAGATATGCAGTACATATAATTATACTGTAAATATACAGTAATAAATATGTTAGTGAGGTTCTTATAGTGATTGATAGTGACGAGAATTAAATAATTTGATACTCGTAAAAATATAAAGTAATGAAAAAAAAATACTATATTTTCCTCATTCGTAACATTTCATTTTATTATTCTTAAATAACATAAATAATAAATAATAAACCTAAGTGGAAATTATAAAAAATGGTTTCTATGTTGGTTCCTAACATCAAAAAAATTAAAAAAAAATTCTATCAATAAATAATCATTTGGCTACAATAACGTAAAAAATATCATAAAAATACATATACCCATAAAATCAATTCAAAATTTACCCCAAAATACAGAGTACGCACAAAAAAACGATATATTACACATCACTCAAAACCCCCCAAATATCCCACAAAATTTACAAAAACTAATAACCCCACTTTTCCCTCGAGTCATACGAAAATTCCCTCCGCATTTCACCCCCTGAAAATCTGAGATTCACCCTTGCCTCTCGGAACCGCATCAGCCCTGATTAATACATGGCCCCATACCTACATTACCCGAAAACTCATTTTTCATGCTGACCCAGGAGGCGAAGCTCAAAAAACGAATAAATAAAAACTGATAAAGACACGTTTTTCTTACCCGGGAGATCGAAAAAGTACACGGAACGGCATGGAAATATAAACGGGGAATTCTCAGATGAGATCGTTTGATTATCCGTACGTGAGGGGATTTTATGCCGGCAATCTTGCTATAATTCAGGCGATTAGCCTAAGGGCACTTAGGAGTGTAACAGGTGGTTTCATCCCCTTGAACGCGAGGCCGGGTTGAATGTAAAACGGCGCAAAAAAAACGGCGCGAGTCGCCGAATATGAGCTGTACTTAAAATATAGGCCAGCCGAATAATTACCCGGGCGATAAATTAAAGCCACCCCGAGAGAGGTGGAATTGTCCCCGCGAATATTGCTCGTCGCGGAAGGTAATATCGCGACTCGTTATTAATCGCCGCCCGGATTAATCGATTTAATCGTCGGTAACTCGCGGGATTTGCGTCCGGCATTTAAAATTTTCATACTCCGCGAGCTTCGAGTGAGTTGCTAAGGGCGGTGGATGAGACAAAAGGAGATATTTACTTATTTTCCGGGTAAATTTAGAAAATCTGGGGAGAAGAGAGAATAGTAATACGAGTTTCAGAGGATTAGAATATATTTTAGGTATTTTATGACTGTATGGAAATAATTTATTGTGAAGTTCTATGTATATTTGGGTATTAATGAGCTTTGGTTGTAGCACTACTCTTTTAGTATAAACTATTGTAATAGTTTCATGAATATTTAGATTGAATAAACAAATGAGATGAAAATTATCATGTTTATTTTCAAGAAATATGATTATTAAAGGAAATTACAAAATTAATGATAATTCCTGAAATTTCAGAAATTTTTCTGATTGTCGGAAATTATGGACAATTTTCTATGTTTTCCATGTTTTTTAATTTTTCATTGATTATCAAATGTCATAAAAAATGTTACAAATTTAATTTAATGAAAAAATAAATAAGATTCAGAAAATATTTTTTTTCTGATCGTATAAGATGAAGAGATGGTAAAAATATATTTTAAGCATGTTATAATTGTATGGAAGTGGATACTGTAAAATTTTGTATAAATTTATGTATTGATGAGGTTTGGTTGTAGCACCAATATTTTAGTTTAAATTATACTGATACAGTTGAATAGATTTTTGCATTATTTTACTACTTTCTACAATTTTTAAGATTAAAAAACAAAGAGGTGAAAATTATCATGCACATTTTCAAGAAATATGATTTTTGAAGCAATTTACAAAATATGGATGATCATTCTTGAAGGTCGAAAACTTTTCTGATTTTCTAAAACTATGGGTAATTTTCTGCATTTTCCATGTTTCTTGATTTTTCATTGATTACGAAATATGATGAAATTTTTGCAAATTCATTTTATTAAATAAGTATATACAATTTGGAAAATAAATCGTTTCCTAAATTATACAAGTTTTTTGAGGATTTTCGTGAATTTGTTGTGATTGTAAAAAATCAAGAGAGGATAAGAATATATTTATGGTATGTTATGACTGTATGGAAGTGGATATTGTGAAATTATGTGTAAATTTGGGTATTGATGAGATTTAGTTGTAGCACTACTCTTTTAGTATGAATTTTTAAAATAATTTTTTTAACTTTCAGATTGAATAAACAAATAAGATGAAAATTATCATGTTTATTTTCAAGAAATACGATTATTGAAGGAAATAACAAAATTGATGATCATTCCTGAAATTCCAGAAATTTTTCTTATTGTCGAAAATTATGGAGAATTTTCTGTATTTTCCATGTTTCTTGATTTTCCATTGATTACGAAATATCATAAAAAATGTTAAAAATTTATTGTAATGGATAAATAAATACAATTTAGAAAATATACCTATAGTTTACTGAATAGTACAAGTTTTTTCAGGATTTTCGTGAATTTTTTGTAATTGTATAAGATCAAGAGATGATAAAAATATATTTTAAGGATGTTATGATTGTATGGGAGTGTAAATTGTAAAAATTATGTGTAAAAATAGGTATTAGTGAGGTTTGGTTGTAGCACTACTATTTTAGTTTAAATTATACTGATACAGTTGAATAGGTTTTTGCGTTATTCTCTACTAGTTTCTAAAATTTTTAAGATTAAAAAACAAAAAGATGAAAATTATCATGCATATTTTCAAAAAACATGATTATTGGAACAATTAACAAAATTGATGATCATTTCTAAGAGTCCACAAATTTTTCTGATTTTTGAAAAATATGGGTTACTTTCTGCGTTTCCTATGTTTCATAATTTTTCATTGATGACGAAATATAATAAAAAATTTTACAATTATAATTTATAAAATGAATAAATACAATTTAGAAAATACATATATTCTTTCCTTATTTATACAAGTTTTTTGAGGATTTTCGTGAATTTGTTGTGATTGTATAAAGTCAAGCGAAAATCATAATACATTTTGGGTATGATTATAGGAAAGTAGATATTGTAAAAATTATGTGTAAGTGTAAGTATTAATGAGGTTTGGTTGTAGCACTCTTTGAATTTAAATTATACTAAAAAACTGAAGAGATTTTTTCGTTATTCTAATAATTTCTTCAATTTTCAGATTCAGAAACAAATGGGATAAAAAATATTATTAACTTTTCCAAGAAATATTATTATAAGAGCAACATAAAAAACTGATGAACTTTCCGGGAATTCTAGAAATTTTCCTGATTTTTGGAGATTATTTAAAACTTTCTGAATTTCCAATATTTGTTTATTTTTCTTTGATTACGGAAAATAATACAAACTTTCCAAATTTTCCTGAAAATTTGTCAAAATAATGAGAATTTTTCAAGACATTAAGACTTTTATCAAAAATGGAAAAATATTTTAATACCCGTTTTGAATAAATATCATACAAACACGATTTAGAAAATGTATTGTTTTACATATTTTAGAAATTTTTTAGAATCATTAGCAATCTAAAAAATTTGAAATATTCGCTTACAATGAAATATATTTCATTTCATACTTAATACGATACATTTGAATTTTTTAATTTCGTTTAAATTTATCAAACTAGTTAGAACTAAGTTATTTTTTTTAAATCTCTCAGTTTTTCTTAATCTTACACAAAAATAAAAAAAAAGATAATTATTTATTAATTGCAGAAACATGCTAGTAAACACAATTTTTAAAAGTTTTTGACGTTCGTTGAATTTTGTAAATATTTCATATTTTTCAGAATTATTTATATTACTTGAAATTTTCAATACAAATTTATCTAGCTCACAGATTTTTCCAAACCTTTTCTCATATTTCAAAAAAAAAAAAAATTATTATCATGCATATATAAAGGTACTGTGATTGTAAAAACAAGCTAAGAACCTTATTAAAAATTATGAAAATATAACAAATTTCGAAATACATAAAAATGAAAAACATCAGTTGTTTCGAAATTTATGTAGAAGTTTTCAAAAATCATCTTAAATTTTTGTAACTGTTACAGAAACTTTTTTTAGACACATTATAAATGTACAAAAGTATAACAGCTTTTTTTAAAATAAGGTCGTATGTAGACTTGCTTCTTAGACGAATCAAAAAAAAATTTTTTATACTCTCTTTGCTACTCGTACTTAAAACACAAACTGAAGAAAAAAATTTTCAACAGCTTTTCTTCCATTTTCCCGCAAAATTTTCCCCAGATACTCTTATTCGATTTTGCAGCTGAAACACTCATTTCTTCATATCATAATTCAACCCATAAATTGTCTCTGACCTCTTTGTTCACTATCATACATTTTTTCGTCAATTATTAAAACGTCACTGGACGGATCGTTCAAACAGTGAACCTTGTAAAATCAACGTTCGTGCTTTTGCGATGAGAGGCTGGGGCAATACTTCAACAAGTGACGCACGCGGTGAAATAACACGTAGCTCGCTCTATTATTCAGCGCTAATACCATCTGGGACGGGAGAATTCTTTATTTTCTTTTAGCCTTGAATTTGTCTTCTTCTCTTTCCGCGTTTCTTGAATGGAATTTTCGCGACGTAAGGAAATGTCAGGGCTTTAAATCAACATTATTTTGCGTTTTTATTGCAAAAATATTAGATTCAACAATCAATTCAGATCAAGTCTCGTTGTTGTTCAACACTTTTCAAAAAAATTTTCTAATAAATTGTAAAATTTTTCTCAGAAATATCAGAATTTTAAGACTTTTTTATATATCATCAAAGACATCGATTTCAAAATATAAGTATTTATTTTCTGTTTCCGAGTGTTTTAGAGAAAATAGGAAAAATCATTCATAAAATCTGATATAATTAAATGGAGTGATTTTCATCTGAAATTATTGTCAATGATTCAGTTTAATCGCATTGGAAATTTTTGAAATTTAACCGTAAATGACGGTAAATTACAGTCACATAGAGAGAAATGGTTTGGTTAAAGCAACTATTGATTTAGTAAAATATGGACCCGCTAAAGTTTTGGGTTCTACAACCAAAACTTTGGTTAGGACAACCAAAGCTTCTGTTATAGCAACTAATGCTCGATTTACATGACTAAACTAAAGTTGCAATATCCAATAATTTGGTTATCATGCCTGAAGTATTGGTCAATAAACCACTCTATAATAGTCACATACCGACATTACAAGTTCAGTAATTGTAAAAATTACGTCGTGAAAAGCGTTTATTCCCGGAAATTGATTGCGCAAAGTTTTTCGCGAGTCAATGTTAACCCGGGGATATTTACCCCGAGCTTATCGGGGCTTCCACCCGGAGTAAAAAGGGAATGGAACCGATAATGCGGTGAGTCAACAGCTTTCGAATTTTCTCATCACTTATAAAATGTCTTCGATTCTCCACTTTTTCGCCCCCTTTTTTTTATCAATCCTTATATCCCGCTCTTGCCAGTTTTCTTTGTATCCGGAAATCAGCATAGCTCACATCCGACGAAGGCAATATCCAAATTGCCTCAACGGATTTCGCCTTCCCGGAATAGCTTCGCGAACAAATCGCTGAGGGAATAAAACGAACCGCAAGATTAGTGCCGCCTTGTCGTGTCAAACCGCCCCTACGACCCAAATACCCGCAGAGATTATGATACTTAAAGATTTAAGGGGGTTTCTCCAATTCTGTATCTGGATCATTATACTTAAAATCTATCAGGTTTGACCATATCATTGATTTCTGTTTAATTTTTTTACATTATTATTATTTATTTTGGTATTTACATGTTTTACACTTCACTTTACACAAGTTTTATAACAGTGTTAAAAAAACTTTATCAGATAGTTGTCAAATATAATGCTTGGCAAGTTAATCAGTAAATAAGTCATAAGTGGGTCAATCAGTAGAATCACTGATTTATTTAAATTTTGTTTTTATTGTTTATATATTAATTTTCTATTATTCAATAAATTAATTTTATTATTCATATAGTTTATATTATTTATATGCCGATATATATATTTTTATTATGTATGTAAATACCTACAGGTTTAATACCTGATTTTACAGAAACTAAATAATAGTTATAAGAAAATCGTTATAAGATAATTGTCAAATAATATTTTTGGCCAGTAAATCAGTGAAATAAGTCAAAAATGGGTCAATCAGTAGAAGAGATCAATGGTGATAATCATTCTTTTAAAATCGAATAAGTCTGACTATATCACTGATTTCGTTGAATTTTCAAAAAATTTTCATATGTTTTATTATTTTTATATTGTATATAAAAAAAATTTTTATCATCAAATATATATTCATTTAATCATATATGTAGTTTCTATAATTTTTATTATTTATATGATTGGTGAGTCTATTAGTAGAAGTCAATATTTGGTCAAGCAGTAGAATAGATCAATGATGAGTCTGACAATGATGAATATAAGTCATTATTTGTAATAAGTAGTTATAGAATATGGTGAACGAGTAGATAAATTAAATTTTTCAGTCGTAAACTGTAATTTAAAATAAATCACTAGAAAAACGAAAATCTACAAAAATTATTGAGGTCCGAAAAACTTTGAATCCCGCAGAATAAGATTCTCAAAAACTATACAGAAATCTCTTAGCAAAAAAACAGAAAAAAATTAAAATTGTATTAAAACTAAGAAAATACGAGAAATACTTAAGGTGCTTGAAATCTGTATCAGAAATATAGTTTTCTTCAGTTGATTTGAATACTGAAAATCTCTGATAATTTTTAATTTTATAGCATCAAATTCAATAAATTCGTAGAGCAATCCATATTATTACGCAAAATCTTTAAAGATACTAGAATGAACCACAAAATTTGTAAAGTAACAAAAAATAAATAATTTCCAAAATTCTATTAAATCATCGATAAAAATATATATAACATCAAAAAACCTACTTTTTAGAACATTTATCATATATTAACTATGTAAGTCATTTCACATCAGATTTGTAACGAAAAATTTTTGATATTTTTGAAAGATTTTCTTTTTTATAACGATAAAATGAAACTTTACATATTTCATTATTTCAGTGTTAAATCAAAAATTTTTAAGCTATTGTTTGTTTAATTTTACGGCTCTCAAAAAACGGTATTTTTGGATGTTGCGTTAATCATTCATTTTGAAAGTAGAAGTTTTATATTATTAGTAAAGATGTGCAATATTGTCATGTGTATTTTCAAACGTTCTATTGTATGTATTTAAAATAATTAAACCCAAACAAATCAATTAAACCTAACAAATCGTTTCTAAAAACTTCGTGTAAAAATTAATGAATAAATTTGTTGAGTTTCTACTTAAAAAAAATAGTACTACTAAAAAAAATGAATGATTTACGTATTAACATGCAATAACATCGTTTTTCGAGAGCTGCAAAATAAAACAATCAATAACTTAAAAATTTATGATAATTCATTTAAATAAAAAACGAAAAATTGTTTATTGAGATCTGGTAACAGAGAGAATATACTTTTACAACTAAACAATAATTTTTTTTATAACAAAATCAGAAAAAAGTGTTAAAAAACTCCAGACTTTTTCTATTTCTTTTTTTTTCATATATTTCAATGTTTGAATGAATTATTTATACAATATTTTATTAAAAATATTATATCAATCGAGTTTCCTTAAAAATTCCTCATATTAAACTTCAATAAACGGAAAATAAATACTTTACAGTAATTCACAAAAAATTTGATCGTTTGAACATGCATTGGCTCTTTAAAAACTCGGCACAATCAATTATACGAAATAAACGCTTTTTTTACGGGGCAATATTTCCGGCCATTATGCATTCAACGCGGAACTTTTGGGGGAGTTGTGACTTGCGCGGGAATTTCATAGGTGCATAAAAGAGTTAATGAGAGGCGTTTTGCTCGAGTGTCGCTACGGGTCATTTGAAATTCGCGAAAATCCTTGTAATTTTAATTTATGGAGCACTTTGGACTCACGAAGTGAACCTGATTTTATCGTCTGTACGTTCGAGCATTTTCGTACAGCCAAACGAGCGACTTAAACGAACCGAACAAAAACGTCAACGTTTTTCATTATATTTTCTTTTCAACTCCGGGACTTGAGAACTTGAGATTCAAAGACGAGAAGTAAATTGAGGAAGTTTATGATTGGGTATTCGAAGAGGGCAGAACTGTAGTTACTTAATTTTCAGATTTTTCTGAAAGGGTTTGTTGTAATGTGAAATAAAAAACGAATTTTCTTTTGAATGGTGAAAACAAGGGATTGGGTACGGTAATGTCCAAAACATTATGTCCAAAAAATTAGATGAGGTCCAAAAAAAAAATTATGAAACGAAATTCTGCCAATTTCGGAAAATATTGTTTACATATAACATGTTTCAGATATGTTTGTGAATAACATATTTACATTAGAATAAGCAAAAATTGAAAAAAAAAACATGTAAAATGCGAAACTCTACACAAATTTGTCCAATTTATGTAAAAAAATAAAAACAAAGAAAATGACTTACAAATTGTAGTTCTTGGAGATTATCGTAATTTTCAACAATTTACAAAATTTGTGGAAATTTTCTGAAACTCCAAATTTTTATTGAATTTTTTCAATTATATAATATCTGGTGCGGGATCAATTTTTGATTATAACCCAAATTATTCATTAATTAAATACCCAAAAGTACCATCGAAAAATCAATCAATTATTAAATTCTAGTTTAACCAAACAATTAAAATTTTGACAAATACCTAACATTCCTCAAAGTTTATTATGGTCTAGATTATTTTCAAAATTCCAAAAATTTTAGACTATATTCGTATGATGAAACATTTTTTGATATTTAAAAATGTAGTGTCATATATTGCACGGTTTCTGTAATTTTTCGGAATTTAAAAGTTTTTCACAATGTACAAAGTTTATTAACATTATCTGAAATTCAACAAATTATTTGATTCTATAGAATTTATAACAATCTAGAGAATTATTCCAATGCTTTTCCATTTTCTTTATATTTTAACAATAATAATCAAAAAAAATTCAATAAAATTTCTGTAACTTAAACTAATTTTTTGTCATTTTTCAAAACTTCCTAGTTTTTGAAATTTGTTCATCAAGTTAAAAAAAACCATACATTTTTCCGAAAAATATTATGATGATCACAATATACAAAACTTATATTGTCTACTTATAAAATATCGACTATTAAAGAAATTTTCAGTTTATTAATTTTTATCAAAAATTTAGAATTTTAAAAATAATAAAAACCATTTAAACATTGAAGATAGACAAAAATAATAAGAAAATTTGGAAACTCCTATATAGACGGTTAAAATCTTCGCTAAACTTTGCGTGTGGATTAAAAAAAAAGTATAACGCTTAGAGCAATGAAATTTTACACAAATGTAGTTTATTTAATTATAAATAAAATAACATTGAACTACATCCGATATGTGGAACCAACCTGGTGTAATCAGTGCCCAAACTGGACCCTGCACTTCATGCAAGTGCAAATGGCGGGCACGATTACGCAAAAACGGATCAATCGAT